>JAAAWM010007856.1:0-10585 GCA_036873465.1 Thinopyrum obtusiflorum
GCCCTGCGTGGATTACTTCACCATCACCGTCACCACGCCGTCGTGCTGACAAAACTCTCCCTCGACACTTTGCTGGATCAAGAGTTCGAGGGACGTCATCGAGCTGAACGTGTGCAGAACTCGGAGGTGCTGTACGTTCGGTACTTGATCGGTCGGAACGAGAAGACGTTCGACTACATCAACCGCGTTAATCAAACGCTTCCGCTTTCGGTCTACAAGGGTACGTGGACACACTCTCCCCCACTCGTTGCTATGCATCTCCTAGATAGATCTTGCGTGGGCGTAGAAATTTTTTGAAATTGCGTGCTATGTTCCCCAACAGACTTAAGCCTCCCCCAAGCTAGAGCGATACTTTCTCCTTCACGAGGCCAAAAATTATATATGTAATTCAAATCACGATGAACTAGATGCATAGGATAATTTTTTGGTGAAACTTCAATTTCAGTTGATTCCAATTCCAAGATCCAATATCATCGCATAGCCTATACCATGCCAATGATTTTCCCTTCAAAGATAAAGGGAAAACCTTCTTGTTAGCTTCATCTCCGGGTAAACCTGCAAGCTTAAATAATCCACAAATTTCATCGACATATATCAAGTGCATATTAGGATGTTCGGTTCCATCTCCTGGATAAGGATTAGCTAGCAGTTGTTCTATCATGCCCGAAGGAATTTCATAACCAATATTTTCAGTAGGTGCAGTAGGTTGAGGGGTAACTAATTGTGTTTCCGGTCGAGGTGAAGATAGGGGGGGGGGGGGGGGGGGGGGGGGGGGGGGGGGGGGGGGGGGGGGGGGGGGGGGGGGGGGGGGGGGGGGGGGGGGGGGGGGGGGGGGGGGGGGGGGGGGGGGGGGGGGGGGGGGGGGGGGGGGGGGGGGGGGGGGGGGGGGGGGGGGGGGGGGGGGGGGGGGGGGGGGGGGGGGGGGGGGGGGGGGGGGGGGGGGGGGGGGGGGGGGGGGGGGGGGGGGGGGGGGGGGGGGGGGGGGGGGGGGGGGGGGGGGGGGGGGGGGGGGGGGGGGGGGGGGGGGGGGGGGGGGGGGGGGGGGGGGGGGGGGGGGGGGGGGCACGTAGTAATAATTTTTTCCTTACCGATTTCCACTTACCAAGAGCGCTTCACTCCCCGGAAACGACGCCAGAAAAGAGCCTTGATGACCCACAAGTATATGGGATCAATCGTAGTCCTTTTGATAAGTAAGAGTGTCGAACCCAACGAGGAGCAGAAGCAAATGACAAGTGGTTTCAGTAAGGTATTCTCTGCAAGCACTGAAATTATAAGTAACGAGTAGTTTGATAGCAAGATAATTTGTAACGAGCAAGTAACGGTAACAGCAACAAAAGTGCAGCAAGGTAGCCCAATCCTTTTGAGGCAAAGGACGGGCCAAAACGGTCTCTTATGATAAGCAAAGCGTTCTTGAGGGTACACGGGAATTTCATCTAGTCACTTTCACCATGTTGGTTTGATTTGTGTTCGCTACTTTGATAATTTGATATGTGGGTGGACCGGTGCTTAGGTGCTGTTCTTACTTGAACAAACCTCCTACTTATGATTAACCCCCTCGCAAGCATCCGCAACTACGAGAAAAGTATTAAGAATAAATTCTAACCATAGCATTAAACTTTTGGATCCAATCGGTCCCTTACGGAATAGCGCATAAATTAGGGTTTAAGCTTCTGTCACTCTCGCAACCCATCATCTAATAACTACTCCACAATGCATTCCCTTAGGCCCAAGTATGGTGAAGTGTCATGTAGTCGACGTTCACATGACACCACTAAGGGAATCACAACATACATATCATCAAAATATCAAACACATATCAAGTTCACATGATTACTTGCAACAAGATTTCTCCCGTGACCTCAAGAACAAAAGTAACTACTCACAAATAATAATCATGCTTAAGATCAGAGGGGTATTAAATAGAATAATGGATCTGAACATATAATCTTCCACCGAATAAACCATATAGTAATCAACTACAAGATGTAATCAACACTACTAGTCACCCACAAGTACCAATCTATAGTTTTGATACAAAGATTGAACACACGAGATGAACTAGGGTTTAAGAGAAGATGGTGCTGTTGAAGATATTGATGCAGATTGCCCTCCCAAAGATGGGAGAGTTGTTGGTGATGATGATGACGATGATTTCCCCCTTCAAGAGGGAAGTTCCCCCGGCGGAATCGCTCCGCCGAAGGGCAAAAGTGCTCCTGCCCAAGTTCCGCCTTGAGACGGCGGCGCTTCGTCCCGAAAGTCCTCCCCTTATTTTTTCTAGGTCAAAATGACTTATATACCAGAAGAGGGGCACCGGAGGTGGGCCGAGGAGGGCACAACCCACCAGGGCGCGCTTGGGCTCCCTGGTGCGCCCAGGTGGGTTGTGCCCACCTGGTGGGCCCCCTCTGGTACTTATTGGCTCCAGTATTTCTTATATATTCCATAAAAAATCTCCGTGAAGTTTCAGCTCATTTGGAGTTGTGCAGAATAGGTAGCCTGACGTAGCTTTTTCAGGTCCAGAATTCCAGCTGCCGGTATTCTCCCTCTTTGTGTGTACCTTGCATATTATGAGAGAAAAGGCATTAGAATTACTCCAAAAAGCATTATTATACATAAAAACAATATAAATAACAGTAGGAAAACATGATGCAAAATGGGCGTATCACCGAGACACCTCTCCGGTCAATAACCAATAGGGGAACCTGGATGCCCATATTGCCTCCTACATATTCTACGAAGATCTTTATCGGTCGAACCGTTATGACAACATACGTAATTCCCTTTGTCCATCGGTATATTACTTGCCCGAGATTCGATCGTCGGTATCTTCATACCTTGTTCAATCTCGTTACCGGCAAGTCTCTTTACTCGTTTCGTAATACATCACCTCTGTAACACCCCCTTGTAATGACCACAGTGATCAACTGCTAATAATGCCATGTCATCATCATTTGCGGTGCCTTGTCACCTTGGGTTAATTATTCAACTCAAATTCAAATCTGAAAATCAACTTAAATTCAAAAGTGCAATTTGAAGTTGATCAAACCCTGCTGGAAAAATGTCCATTAATTGGCAAATAATCCAGTAACTATGACAAAATCATAATCAATATTTTTGGGATATGATTAATGAGTCAAACAAGGTGAAGCAGCACCCAAACAGCACTATTTAAATCCATTTCAAATCCAAAAGAGTTCCAACTTTGCCCAAACCACTTTTTGGTGAAGGACAATATTGCATGGTATTATTTGAGCCTAGTCTCATATTTTACAAAAATGCACAAGAGGCCTAACCATTTCAAAACAGAAAATAAATAAAAGTAAAACATAAAACAGAAATAGAAAAATGAAACGAGGCACTGTGCACTGGGCCTAAGTGCACAGTGCCCCGGCAGCCGGCCCATCTGGCCCATTCTCCTTCTCTCCTTCGCGCTGTCGCCTTCCCCCTGGCCGAGCGCGCGCTCGCCGCTCCGGCGCCGACACCGCGGCGTCCACCGACGCTACAGGGCGCGGGAGAAGATAAGGGCAGCTCCATCCATCTCCCCTGGCTCCCAATCACTTCTCCCCCTCTCTCCCTCGCTCTGCGGCGCCTCTCTTCCCCTCCAGATCCGGCGCCCGAGCGCTGCCGTCGCCGCGCGTCGTCACCACCGTGGCCACCGTCGACACCTCGCAGCCCCGCCGTGTCCTCACGCTCCGCCGAGCTCGACCACGTCGTCTGCGTCAAGCTACGGGAACCGAGGAGCACCACATCGCCCGCACGCGCCTCGTCTTCTTCCTCGGGTCGCCGGCGCCTCTCCGTCGATCCCCGGCACAGCAGCTACTAAACCCCCCGCCGGCCTTTCGTGCGCCGCCCGGTGAGCTGCTCCTCCTCTCCCCTAGTATCCCCTGCTCTCCTACGTCGCCGTAGCCGCCGCCCTGCGCGAGCCCGAACCCGCCGCCGCTTGATCCCGTCGCCGGCCACATTCCGGTGACCATTTGGTCACGTGCGTGCGTCCATCAGCCTCGCACGCGCGCGTAGATCACGAACAACCCACTAGCTCGGGCTGCTGCGCTCTGTTTTGTTGTTTTCACCGGCGCCCGAACGTCACCGCCGCCTCCGCTCGTCGCCGGCCCAGCTCCGGCCATCCCCTGGTCCGGCAAGTGCCCCCACTCAACGCGCGAGTTCACTAGCTAGCGAACACGCTTAACCGCGGCTCGAACGGAGCCCCACAGCGCGATTCCGACGCCCTCCGGCGACGCGCCGCCGCGTTTTTGGTCGCCGGCGCAACTCCGGCGCCGGCCGCCGATGTGGCTGCCACGTGGGCCACCCCTGGGTCACTGCCAGTGGGTCCCACGGGCCCAGTTGACCGCGGTCAACGTGCCGACGTGGCTGCACAGTGTCACTGACACGCGGGCCCCACCGCACTGTTTAATTAACTAAAATGATTTTGTAAATAAAAATAAACTAAAAACCCTAATTAGTCTATGACAGGTGGGCCCAGTAGCTTAATTAGCAAATTAGATTAACTTTATCTCTGTTTAACACTAACAGAGGCTGACATGTGGGTCCCACTGGACCCACATGTAAGGTTTGACCTGGTCAGCCGTCAGATGACCTGCTGACGTCACAGTGACGTCATGCTGGTGTCATATTTCATTTTCTGCTAATTAAATAATTCCAGAAATTCAAATAATCTTTAAAAATTCATATCTTTTAAACCGTAGCTCAGGTCGAAAAAGTTTATACATGAAAGTTGCTCAGAACGACGAGCCGAGTCTGATCGTGCCGTCTATTTCGATGTCAGAACCCTCTACGTAGAAGAACTCGTAACCCCGAGCCCGATTCCGGTATAGGAATAGTGCTCACACTCCGGTAGTTAAATCCCGCACTAACCCTAAAATAACTAGGATGTCTCAGATGCATCTTTAGATAACCCTGCACTGCATCGTAGACATAGCATGCCATCAGATGCATCGTTGCTGTGTATTTACCTGTTTCTTCTCCCTCTTCTCTCTCGGTAGACGCCGACGCCGATTTAGTTCCCGAGGTCGACGCTGCTCAGGAGCCAGACGACGCAGCAGACGACCTCGCCCTTGCCGTCGAGCAGACAAGCAAGCACCCCCATTTTGAGCATTCCGATATCGCCTATTCTCTTCTCTCTATTGCTTGCATTAGAATTGCCACTGCTACTGCTTTACCTACTCTACTGCATAGCCTGTTTACTTGTAACCTGCATTTGATACCTGCCTATTATCCTAAACTGCTTAGCATAGGATGGGTAGAGCCATGACAGAGACCCACTTGTCCCGACTGCCCCGCTGGATACTCAGAAGACCCGTGCAACGGGATCGAAGATCAGACCTGGGCACCGCACATCACTCTCCCCCTAGGGGGGGGGGGGGGGGGGGGGGGGGGGGGGGGGGGGGGGGGGGGGGGGGGGGGGGGGGGGGGGGGGGGGGGGGGGGGGGGGGGGGGGGGGGGGGGGGGGGGGGGGGGGGGGGGGGGGGGGGGGGGGGGGGGGGGGGGGGGGGGGGGGGGGGGGGGGGGGGGGGGGGGGGGGGGGGGGGGATAACTAGGTTTCAACTCTAGCCTACCCCAACTTGTTTGGGATTGAAAAACATTGTTGTTGTTTTTTCCTTTATAAGGGACATGACAATGCTACAGAACCGAAAAGAACAAGCACAAAATAAGAGCAAAGTATTAATCTATAGGGAGAACAAATAAGACCATACATAAGTTATCGTTTTGTTATAAGGAGACACAAACACAAAATAAGACCAGACGTGTTAGCTTTTTTTACTGGGGACCGGGTGTATTAATTCGTAGGGAGAACAAACTGAACTGAAACTGTAAATGCCACCATCTGCTAAAGTCACGTGACCAAGTTCATCTAATATGCCATGAAAATAGAATAAAATAAGTAGGAATACTAGTTTGCTAATTATCAGAACCAGACTGAACATCGCCTCAGTGAGGGTTTGAAATGTAATTTGTAAGCTTACAAGGTTGGATAGCACCAAAAATCAGCATGAGCTGTGCAAAATAGTCAGATCGATTTCTTATAAACTACACTTCTGGTAGAAGTGCAAGAATTCAGCGTCTAAGATAGAACAAAAACTAGAAGCCACACAAATGATCAAATTGCATTAGTGAGGAGTTGAAGACTGTTCAGGAGAACAATGAGCCACTCCTTCAAATCTTGTTTGCACAGCAACCAACTGGTAAACAAGTCTAAAGACAGAAAGCTTAGTGTTGGCACAGAAGAGACCATGTTTTGCAGCATGGTGAAGAGGATAATAGCCTGAATTGGATGGCTTATTCGGATCGGCCCCCTTGTCCAGAAGGTAGCTCATAACATGCATTCTTCCATCCGCTGCAGCGGCAGCCAAAGCAGTTACACCTGCCAATATAAAATCAAAAACAAGTAACTAGTGCTTAGAGTATCTGAAACTGATGCGGTGAATGAATCTACTGAAATATACACAAACTGAAAGATCGTGCACACTAGCAACATTGCGAAATTGAGCATAACCATGACATGAACAGAATCAATCAGCACGGAGAAAGCGCACGCATACCGGCTTGGCTACCAGCATTGACATCGAAGCCCAGCTCCTCCACCATGCACCTGACGGCGTCCAGTTTCCCCATGCGTGCCGCCGTCTGCATCGGGCCAGCACCCACGAGACACACATCGGCAAGCCAGGCCATCCCCTCCGCGTCCCGGCCGCTCGCCAGCTCTTCAATACAACACCGAGAGATTTGAGGTAAGGCACATGAACAGCGCTACATTACACAGCGAAAGGAGCAGACGCACGCGCAGACCCCCATCCATTTCCCCCAAACCAAAACCCCAGCAGACGCGAGGCCGCATTGGAGGGAGGGAGGGGGCGGCGCGCGGCCAGACGGTTGACGGATTGGATCGAGGGGGAGGTCGCTCACCCCTGAGGCGGGGAAGGTCGCCCTCGAAGGCCGCGTCGAAGAAGGCCATCTGCGGCGAGCCCTCGCTTGGGAGGCGTGGGTACCCGCCGTACGGACGGTCGCGTCGAAGGGCTCTCTCGAAGTCGAGGCAAACTCTAAAGTCTGCGGAGTCCATTGCCGCCGGCGACGGGCCTCTGGCGCCTTGCCGCCGCCTCGAACCACCGTCGCTTTGCCGCCGCGCGGAGAGTCGGGAGTTTGGGAGTTTTGGGAAGCAGAAAAGCGCCGCCGAATATTGAAGTCGCTCAAGGGAACGAAATGCAGAGGCCCATTCATTCTCGCGCCCAAACCTGGCCAACCGGCTAGGCCCACCAGCCACAATAGCGTGCAACAGCCCATCACACTGGCAACAACTCTTCAGATGAACGGGCAGCCTCACCTATCGAGCAACTCCATAGAAAATTGTCATTTTTTTTAATGAGTGGAATCTATATTTTGAAACAAGTAAAATCATACTTTTTGGAAACGCTTGAATTTTTTGTTAGAGTTGAGTGAAACTACTGGAATATGTTTTTTGAAACTAGTGAAATATGTTGTTTTAAACGAGTGGAACATTCTTTTTAAAAATGATTGAAATTATTTCTTTGAAATGTGTGGAATCTGTTTTTGAAACGAGTGGAATATTTTTTTTAAACTAGTGAAATATGTTGTTTCAAACGAGTGAAATCATTTCTCTTTTTTGAAAATGATTGAAATTATTTCTTTGAAATGAGTGGAATCTATTTCTTGAAACGAGGGGAATATGTTTTTCGAAACTAGTGAAACATGTTTTTTAAAACGAGTGAAGTGGCTCTTTTTGAAAATGATTGAAATTATTTCTTTGAAATGATTGAAATCTATTTTTTTGAAACAAGTGAGATCTTTTTTTTAATGTGTGAAATATGTTTCATGAACTTAAACTCATTTAAAATATATTCAAATTTGATCTTGATGCCTGGTGATGCATGAGTAGTTCATCATCGGGGCTGAGGGTTTGTACCAGTAGCTATGTGTTTGATCTCTCTCTCTCTCTCTCTCTCCCCCTCTCTCTCTCTCTCTCTCTCTCTCGTTCTTGATTTGACACGATCTTGATCTATCATGAGCTTTGTCAATATAATTGGATCACATGATGTTCACCTCCCTCTCTTTTTTTCGTGGTGAACTGAGTCTTGCTCTTGGCGAATAGGTATATATGGAGTTGGAGTTAGGGTTGCCGGAGGTCCAGGGGGCCCACAAGCTCGTAGGGCGTGCCCCCTGAGCTTGTGGCTCTTGGGTGGCCCCTTCTGGTATTTCTATCCACCAATATTTTTTATATAACCCATAAAAATTCTCCGTAAATTTTTAGGTCAATCCGAGAACTTTGATTTCTGCACAAAATCAACACCATGGCAATTCTGCTGAAAACAACGTCAGTCCGGGTTAGTTTCATTCAAACCATGCAAATTAGAGTCCAAAATAAGAGCAAAAGTGTTTGAAAAAGTAGATAGGACGGAGACGTATCAGCAGGCGGAGTCCGACGCGCTCTTCGCCGAACTCGACACGGAGATAGAGGCGGAGGAGGCCGGAGCGGAGCAGCCGGAGGAGCCGGAGCTGCAGCTGCCGCCCATGCTGCCGGAGCCGGGCACGGAGATCGTCGTGATCTCCAACGAGGAGTAGTTAGGATCGACGTAGTACGTAGGTTCTACTTCCTTTTGCATGTCTTTGTATGGATATAAGAATCGAGTATGAGATGTCTACATGCAACAAGTGAAATTTGAGGCGTACCTGATCACTGCCCACGGACGTGCCCGGACGCGTCCGCGGACATTTGAGGGGCCATATTTGTCATATGTGGCTGTATGCTCTAAGCATCAATAATACTACACCTACAAAAAGTGCACAGAAGATTTTTTTTTGAAAGTACGCAATTGTGTACCATATTTTTGATGGAAATATGCCCTAGAGGCAATAATAAAATGGTTATTATTATATTTCCTTAATCATGATAAAGGTTTATTATTCATGCTAGAATTGTATTGATCGAAAACTTAAATACATGTGTGAATACATAAACAAACACCGTGTCCCTAGTAAGCCTCTACTAGACTAGCTCGTTGATCAAAGATGGTTAAGATTTCCTAAACATAGACATGTGTTGTCATTTGATAACGGAATCACATCATTAGGAGAATGATGTGATGGACAAGACCCATCCGTTAGCTTAGCATAATGATCGTTCAGTTTTATTGCTATTGCTTTCTTCTTGTCAAATACATATTCCTTCGACTATGAGATTATGCAACTCCTGGATATCGAAGGAATACCTTGTGTGCTATCAAACGTCACAACGTAACTGGGTGATCATAAAGATGCTCTACAGGTATCTCCGAAGGTGTTTGTTGAGTTGGCATAGATCGAGATTAGGATTTGTCACTCCGAGTATCGAAAAGGTATCTCTGGGCCCTCTCGGTAATACACATCATAAGCTTGCAAGCAAATGACTAGGGAGTTAGTCACGAGGTTCTGACGACCCCGGCTTAATCGTGCACTAATCATACACGCAAATGCACACGATCAAGCCTAAGGACTCACTTGAAGATATCACAACACAACTATAAAACATAAACAAAGTCATACAAGCTTTATATTACAAGCCAGGGCCTCGAGGGCTCGAATACATAAGCTCGATGCATACAAGCGTCAGCGGAAGCATCAGAGTCTGAGTGCAGACTAATACAGAGAGAGAGAGATAAGCCTTCACAGAGGCGGGGTAAAATAAAAGACTACGATCGAAAGGCGAAGGCCTCCTGCCTTGGACCCTCCGATCCTACTCCTGGTCGTCAGTCGGCTCCTCGTAGTAGTACTCGCCGGGAGGGTAGTAGTAGTAGTAGCCGCCGTAGTCGTCAGCAGGGGCGGCAGTCTCAGGGGCTCCGTCGTCTGTCGGCATTGAATGGATATGGGGGAAAAAGAAAGTAAAGCAAACATGAGTACTCATCCGAAGTACTCAGCAAGCAAGGATCTACACTACATATGCATCATTTTCAAAGGAAGGGCTGTATATGTGGACTGGGCTGCAGAAATGCCAGAATAGAGGGGGAGAGCCTAGTCCTATCGAAGACTAGCATCTTCAGCTTCTTCTTCGGTCTTGCAGCATAGAAGAGAATAGAATAACATAATGTAAAGTAGTAGTAGTAGTAGTATCATCAACCTCGGCCTGAGATCCTTTCTCGACTCCCGCGAGAAAGCAATCCCAGAGCCCTAGTATCCAGTTATCATCTCATCATCATGTTCTAGTTGTACCGATCGGGATACAACTCCGAGTGTCCGTTACCGTAGGACAGGCTATCGATAGAAGTTTCTTCCTTACAGGGGTGCACCAACTTACCCACCACGCTTGCTTAACTCTGGCTGGACACACTTTACTGGGTCATGCCCGGCCTCGGCCAAACAATACGCCGCAACCCGACCAGATACTTAATGAGAGGTCAGCACGCCAGACTAACCTATGCCCCCGGGGGCCTTGGGCCTTCGCCCCGGGAACTCCTGCACGTTGCGTGGACGTTTCGGAAGCAGACCTAGCAACCCCTTATACAAGTGCAGTTGCGTTCCCAGTCCAATCCAAAAACGGGCCGCTCCTCGCTGACGTCAATTAAGCTCCGGCTGAAGTATACGA
>JAAAWM010007857.1:0-10593 GCA_036873465.1 Thinopyrum obtusiflorum
TAATGCATGGCTTTTAGGGTGCCTCGGTGTCGATAAAAACCGAAATGATGAAAAGTTAGGCTTTTAGGGTGCCTTGGCGTCGAAAAACCCTCAATGATAAAAGCTTAGATTTTAGGATGCCTCGGTGTCGACAAACCCTAAATGATGAGACCATGATCTTGTTCCTTGACAATAACCAACTTTTTGACCAAACTTTGTTTCTATTTAGAGAGAAACATGGCCCACAACGATGAGGCCGGGGGTTCGGGCGGCAAGGCATTCTGGGAGCTGTCCCAGGAGATGGAGGAACAACCTCACTTGTATGAGGCCGCCGCCTTCCCCACCGATCCTGAGACCACGGATGGTGCCGCCGAGGATGACCACACTGATGCCACCACTGATGGTGCCGCCGAGGATGCCACCACTGATGATGGCGGCGCACGCACAGATAGCAGCCAGCCGAAGAGGCAACGGAAGGACCGGCGCCCGATCGTGCTCCGCACCCTCAAGGAGGAAGTTACTGAAGTGGACTCCAACGGGAATCCAACGGCGCCCGAACGAATAGTCAAGGGGTACTCGCTTCAGCTCGGGTGCATTGTCCGGAGCACCGTCTCGATCAACACCGAGAACCTGAGGCATCCTGACCGGGGGAATTTGCGCCACCTCCTCTTCACGAAGCTGCACGAACGATACAAGTTCCCGGGGGGGGGGGGGGGGGGGGGGGGGGGGGGGGGGGGGGGGGGGGGGGGGGGGGGGGGGGGGGGGGGGGGGGGGGGGGGGGGGGGGGGGGGGGGGGGGGGGGGGGGGGGGGGGGGGGGGGGGGGGGGGGGGGGGGGGGGGGGGGGGGGGGGGGGGGGGGGGGGGGGGGGGGGGGGGGGGGGGGGGGGGGGGGGGGGGGGGGGGGGGGGGGGGGGGGGGGGGGGGGGGGGGGGGGGGGGGGGGGGGGGGGGGGGGGGGGGGGGGGGGGGGGGGGGGGGGGGGGGGGGGGGGGGGGGGGGGGGGGGGGGGGGGGGGGGGGGGGGGGGGGGGGGGGGGGGGGGGGGGGGGGGGGGGGGGGGGGGGGGGGGGGGGGGGGGGGGGGGGGGGGGGGGGGGGGGGGGGGGGGGGGGGGGGGGGGGGGGGGGGGGGGGGGGGGGGGGGGGGGGGGGGGGGGGGGGGGGGGGGGGGGGGGGGGGGGGGGGGGGGGGGGGGGGGGGGGGGGGGGGGGGGGGGGGGGGGGGGGGGGGGGGGGGGGGGGGGGGGGGGGGGGGGGGGGGGGGGGGGGGGGGGGGGGGGGGGGGGGGGGGGGGGGGGGGGGGGGGGGGGGGGGGGGGGGGGGGGGGGGGGGGGGGGGGGGGGGGGGGGGGGGGGGGGGGGGGGGGGGGGGGGGGGGGGGGGGGGGGGGGGGGGGGGGGGGGGGGGGGGGGGGGGGGGGGGGGGGGGGGGGGGGGGGGGGGGGGGGGGGGGGGGGGGGGGGGGGGGGGGGGGGGGGGGGGGGGGGGGGGGGGGGGGGGGGGGGGGGGGGGGGGGGGGGGGGGGGGGGGGGGGGGGGGGGGGGGGGGGGGGGGGGGGGGGGGGGGGGGGGGGGGGGGGGGGGGGGGGGGGGGGGGGGGGGGGGGGGGGGGGGGGGGGGGGGGGGGGGGGGGGGGGGGGGGGGGGGGGGGGGGGGGGGGGGGGGGGGGGGGGGGGGGGGGGGGGGGGGGGGGGGGGGGGGGGGGGGGGGGGGGGGGGGGGGGGGGGGGGGGGGGGGGGGGGGGGGGGGGGGGGGGGGGGGGGGGGGGGGGGGGGGGGGGGGGGGGGGGGGGGGGGGGGGGGGGGGGGGGGGGGGGGGGGGGGGGGGGGGGGGGGGGGGGGGGGGGGGGGGGGGGGGGGGGGGGGGGGGGGGGGGGGGGGGGGGGGGGGGGGGGGGGGGGGGGGGGGGGGGGGGGGGGGGGGGGGGGGGGGGGGGGGGGGGGGGGGGGGGGGGGGGGGGGGGGGGGGGGGGGGGGGGGGGGGGGGGGGGGGGGGGGGGGGGGGGGGGGGGGGGGGGGGGGGGGGGGGGGGGGGGGGGGGGGGGGGGGGGGGGGGGGGGGGGGGGGGGGGGGGGGGGGGGGGGGGGGGGGGGGGGGGGGGGGGGGGGGGGGGGGGGGGGGGGGGGGGGGGGGGGGGGGGGGGGGGGGGGGGGGGGGGGGGGGGGGGGGGGGGGGGGGGGGGGGGGGGGGGGGGGGGGGGGGGGGGGGGGGGGGGGGGGGGGGGGGGGGGGGGGGGGGGGGGGGGGGGGGGGGGGGGGGGGGGGGGGGGGGGGGGGGGGGGGGGGGGGGGGGGGGGGGGGGGGGGGGGGGGGGGGGGGGGGGGGGGGGGGGGGGGGGGGGGGGGGGGGGGGGGGGGGGGGGGGGGGGGGGGGGGGGGGGGGGGGGGGGGGGGGGGGGGGGGGGGGGGGGGGGGGGGGGGGGGGGGGGGGGGGGGGGGGGGGGGGGGGGGGGGGGGGGGGGGGGGGGGGGGGGGGGGGGGGGGGGGGGGGGGGGGGGGGGGGGGGGGGGGGGGGGGGGGGGGGGGGGGGGGGGGGGGGGGGGGGGGGGGGGGGGGGGGGGGGGGGGGGGGGGGGGGGGGGGGGGGGGGGGGGGGGGGGGGGGGGGGGGGGGGGGGGGGGGGGGGGGGGGGGGGGGGGGGGGGGGGGGGGGGGGGGGGGGGGGGGGGGGGGGGGGGGGGGGGGGGGGGGGGGGGGGGGGGGGGGGGGGGGGGGGGGGGGGGGGGGGGGGGGGGGGGGGGGGGGGGGGGGGGGGGGGGGGGGGGGGGGGGGGGGGGGGGGGGGGGGGGGGGGGGGGGGGGGGGGGGGGGGGGGGGGGGGGGGGGGGGGGGGGGGGGGGGGGGGGGGGGGGGGGGGGGGGGGGGGGGGGGGGGGGGGGGGGGGGGGGGGGGGGGGGGGGGGGGGGGGGGGGGGGGGGGGGGGGGGGGGGGGGGGGGGGGGGGGGGGGGGGGGGGGGGGGGGGGGGGGGGGGGGGGGGGGGGGGGGGGGGGGGGGGGGGGGGGGGGGGGGGGGGGGGGGGGGGGGGGGGGGGGGGGGGGGGGGGGGGGGGGGGGGGGGGGGGGGGGGGGGGGGGGGGGGGGGGGGGGGGGGGGGGGGGGGGGGGGGGGGGGGGGGGGGGGGGGGGGGGGGGGGGGGGGGGGGGGGGGGGGGGGGGGGGGGGGGGGGGGGGGGGGGGGGGGGGGGGGGGGGGGGGGGGGGGGGGGGGGGGGGGGGGGGGGGGGGGGGGGGGGGGGGGGGGGGGGGGGGGGGGGGGGGGGGGGGGGGGGGGGGGGGGGGGGGGGGGGGGGGGGGGGGGGGGGGGGGGGGGGGGGGGGGGGGGGGGGGGGGGGGGGGGGGGGGGGGGGGGGGGGGGGGGGGGGGGGGGGGGGGGGGGGGGGGGGGGGGGGGGGGGGGGGGGGGGGGGGGGGGGGGGGGGGGGGGGGGGGGGGGGGGGGGGGGGGGGGGGGGGGGGGGGGGGGGGGGGGGGGGGGGGGGGGGGGGGGGGGGGGGGGGGGGGGGGGGGGGGGGGGGGGGGGGGGGGGGGGGGGGGGGGGGGGGGGGGGGGGGGGGGGGGGGGGGGGGGGGGGGGGGGGGGGGGGGGGGGGGGGGGGGGGGGGGGGGGGGGGGGGGGGGGGGGGGGGGGGGGGGGGGGGGGGGGGGGGGGGGGGGGGGGGGGGGGGGGGGGGGGGGGGGGGGGGGGGGGGGGGGGGGGGGGGGGGGGGGGGGGGGGGGGGGGGGGGGGGGGGCGGTTGTTGTCAGCCTGCATTTGTACCATTGTGTCGATGTCACTGTTGGACGGTTGATTTCTGAGGTAGAACTGCCCCGAGGTACAAAGGACATCTTGATGGATGATTTCCGCAAACTCCGACTGGATGCGAAAGAATTCTTGTCGGAGGTCCGCGTCCTGGATTGCCGACACGCTCGCGGCCCAATCTTTGAGTTTACTCGGTAGCAGAAGTTGATGATGGTCCCGTACGATCGCCCGCGTGTGATGGATGGCGTAGTAGGCACCCTTCTGACCGCCAGGCGGCTGCTTGACGCAGCAGAACATCGTATTGTGGGAGAACACGTGCTTGCCGTACTTACGAATAGGCCTGGTGAAGGTGCCTCCAGATTTGGCGTAGCCGGGGAGAACATCATCAAGAACCTTCTTGACATTTGTGTAGTCTACGTTCGACTGACGGTCCGGGTCGAAATACGTGGCCATGGAATATTTGGGGCTTAGGAGGATGAGCGTGCAACATGTGTCACTGCAGAAAACTAGATAAAGAAGAGGAGAGGAGAAAAAGAAAGAGAAGATAAATTCTTCTTCTTCTTCTTCTTCTTCTTCTTCTTCTTCTTCTTTGCCTCTAGCTAGTCTTCTTATTCTTCTAACTTTCATCTTTCCTAATTTGCAGATTTGCTTTAGATGAGGAAGCTTGCATTTATGGGGTGTACTCTTCTACTTGTGCTTCCTTTTTTTATGGAAACTTGTTGGAAACTTGTTTTGGATATGTATGTATATATTGATATGTTGTTCGAAACCATTGTATGTTGGATATGTTGTTGGAAACTTGTATGTTGCACTACTAGAAAAACCCCTACTAATGGCGCACCTAGTATGGCCATTAATGGCGCATCTGTGGTGCGCCATTAACAGCACGCCATTAGTAATTTTTACTAATGGCGCACCACCTGGTGCGCCATTAGTATCTGGTATACTACTAATGGCGCACCGGTGCGCCATTAGTATAGGCCAAGGTGCGCCATTAGTATGCCTCCCAGGGGCCATGTATATCCAGGTGTTTGGCATACTAATGGCGCACCACCACTGGATGCGCAATTAGTAACCATGGCATATTAATGGCGCACTTACCAGTGATGCGCCATTAGTATGCTTTGTCATACTAATGGCGCATTGTCATGTGATGCGCCATTAGTATGAATATTAGGTTTTTTTTATTTTTTTATTTTCTGTTTTTTGCACAGGTTACAAAATGTATAATTTGACAAAATATAGACAGCACACATCAACAACAGATTCATCGAATACAATAGAAGAATACAATTCATCATATTAGTCTCCGAATACAATTCATCATATTAGTCTCCGAATTGAAAAGACCGAACAAAGATAGAACATTATATTACAAGTCTCGAGACCGCGAGTAGCGAGTTTGTCTTCACATTACAAGTCGATATCGATCATCTAAACTACCATCACATAGAAGAGAGCTGCGGTCATCACGATGAAACTCGTCTTCATCCGGTTCCTCCAACGCTCCCTCCCCTCTCCCGCTAGATAGCGGGCGTATCTAGATTCGGCCTCGGCCCTAGTGGTGTACCCTTTGTAACTGTTACCGCTGAATCGGTGAACCTGTCTCCGACACTCCTCCCAGTCATCGTAGACTCCGGGAACCTTACCCTTGTACACGACATATGTCTGCATCGCTATGCACTAGCCAAACGAAACGTTAGTACCAATTCACAGACAATACATAAGAAATATATAATTATGCAACAGAACGATCGGAAGAGAAAAGCAAGACATTAATAGGGGGGGGGGGGGGGGGGGGGGGGGGGGGGGGGGGGGGGGCTAAGTTGAACGACTCTCGAAACAAAAGAGACATACTACAAGTTCATTAAAGTTTAATTACAACATGAGCCAATCGATGTTTCAGAACTAGACACAGCATCACTGCTTTCGACTTGACTCAAGGGACCGGAGCGTGGATGAAGCCGCCGTCTATCATGGGAGTCATGAAATAACGGTCGTTGTCAGCCTGCATTTGTAGCATTGTGTCGATGTCACTGTTGGACGGTTGATTGTTGAGGTAGAACTGCCCCGAGGTACGAAGGACATCTTGATGGATGATTTCCGCAAACTCCGACTGGATGCGAAAGAATTCTTGTCGGAGGTCCGCGTCCTGGATTGCCGACACGCTCTTTGCCCAATCTTTGAGTTTACTCGGTAGCAGAAGTTGATGATGGTCCCGTACGATCGCCCGCATGTGATGGATGGCGTAGTAGGCACCCTTCTGACCGCCAGGCGGCTGCTTGATGCAGCAGAACGTCGTATTGTGGGAGAACACGTGCTTGTCGTACTTATGAATAGGCCTGGTGAAGGTGCCTCCAGATTTGGCGTAGCCGGGGAGAACATCATCAAGAACCTTCTTGACATTTCTGTAGTCTACGTTCGACGTCTTGGAATCACAGTTCGGGTCGAAATACGTGGCCATGGAATATTTCGGGCTTAAGAGGATGAGTGTGCAATGTGTGTCACTGCACAGAACACAGAATGTTAGAAAAAAGAAAGAACGATCGAAATGTAAGAAATCATTTGTTTCGGGGCGGTTAAGGGATGACTTACTCGGGAAAGTAAGACACGAGGAAGTTATCCTTATCTGGGTTTGCCAGAATGACGCCTTTGAGGTGTGAACTCGCGGCTTGGCGGTCCCCAGCGCTGCCCAAGAGGTTGGCACACATGTAGAAGGGGTCGACTATCATGATGTCCGGGGGCCTGTCTCTAATGATCCGCATCTCCATACTCAGCGAAAACAGCCGAACGAAGGTGTAGTGCAGCGGATGAAGGTTAAACATAGTAAAGATGTCATCAAACCGCAGGATGATCGTACCCCCGATGGCGCCATCGACAAAGCCCTTGCCCTCTGGCACCTTGGCCACGAAAACTGGGCATGCCACATCATTCTCTCTGAGACGCTGCTTCTCCAAAGAAAGAACACTGTCATGCAGACTCCGCATAACACCAGTTGTAGCATTGAGCATATTTGTCGGTAGCATCGCCCTACCCACCACATGCACCCTCCTCGAGATATCCTTAGGTGAAGGTGGCCCGTCCTGAGCACGGATCGTACTCGGTGCCGGCTGGCTCGTACCGGCGCCCTTTTTAGCCTTTCGTTTCCGTCCCTTCTTCTTGATCTGCTGTAATGGGACCGAGTTCTGCTCACAGACCGCCTTCTTGAGCGTGTTGGGGCTGATAATATTTGGCACCTCAGCTATCTGAGGCTCGGTGAAGGCGGCAGCTGGAGGCGTCTCCTGAGAACTGAACGCCAGACGACGCCTGTTGCAACTGGGTTTCTCCGCCGTACCAGCTAGATCGCGGTCGTCTTGGTTGGGTTCTTGAGAAGGAGGCCCGCAGAACTCGTCACCGTACAAGTATGCAACAAAAGGATCGGAAGAGAAAAGTAAGACATTAATAGCACGATTCATGATCCTACTAATAAATAGCATCGATTACATCTAAGTTGAACGACTGTCCAAACCAAAGAGACATACAATTCATTAAAGTTTAATTACAACATGAGCCAATCAATGTTTCAGAACTACACATAGCATCACTACTTTCGACTCGACTCATGGGACCGGAGCATGGATGAAGCCGCCGTCTGTCGTGATGGTCATGAAATCGCGAGCGTTGTCAGCCTGCATTTGTAGCGTTGTGTCTATCTCACTGTTGGACGGTTGATATCTGAGGTAGAACTGCCCCGAGGTATGAAGGACATCTTGATGGATGATTTCCGCTAACTCTGACTGGATGCGAAAGAATTCTTGTCTGATGTCCGTGTCCTGGATTGCCGACAAGCTCGCGGCCCAATCTTTGAGATTATCTGGTAGCAGAAGGTGATGATGGTCCCGTACGATCGCCCGCATGTGATGGAGGGCGTAGTATGCATCCTTCTGACCGCCAGGCGGCTGCTTGACGCAGCAGAACTTAGTATTGTGGGCGAACACGTGCCTGCCGTACCTACGAACTGGCCTGGTGAAGGTGCCTCCAGATTTGGCGTAGCCGGGGAGAACATCATCAAGAACTTTCTTGATATTTGTGTAGTCTATCTTGGAATCACAGTTCGGGTCGAAATAGGGGGGGGGGGGGGGGGGGGGGGGGGGGGGGGGGGGGGGGGGGGGGGGGGGGGGGGGGGGGGGGGGGGGGGGGGGGGGGGGGGGGGGGGGGGGGGGGGGGGGGGGGGGGGGGGGGGGGGGGGGGGGGGGGGGGGGGGGGGGGGGGGGGGGGGGGGGGGGGGGGGGGGGGGGGGGGGGGGGGGGGGGGGGGGGGGGGGGGGGGGGGGGGGGGGGGGGGGGGGGGGGGGGGGGGGGGGGGGGGGGGGGGGGGGGGGGGGGGGGGGGGGGGGGGGGGGGGGGGGGGGGGGGGGGGGGGGGGGGGGGGGGGGGGGGGGGGGGGGGGGGGGGGGGGGGGGGGGGGGGGGGGGGGGGGGGGGGGGGGGGGGGGGGGGGGGGGGGGGGGGGGGGGGGGGGGGGGGGGGGGGGGGGGGGGGGGGGGGGGGGGGGGGGGGGGGGGGGGGGGGGGGGGGGGGGGGGGGGGGGGGGGGGGGGGGGGGGGGGGGGGGGGGGGGGGGGGGGGGGGGGGGGGGGGGGGGGGGGGGGGGGGGGGGGGGGGGGGGGGGGGGGGGGGGGGGGGGGGGGGGGGGGGGGGGGGGGGGGGGGGGGGGGGGGGGGGGGGGGGGGGGGGGGGGGGGGGGGGGGGGGGGGGGGGGGGGGGGGGGGGGGGGGGGGGGGGGGGGGGGGGGGGGGGGGGGGGGGGGGGGGGGGGGGGGGGGGGGGGGGGGGGGGGGGGGGGGGGGGGGGGGGGGGGGGGGGGGGGGGGGGGGGGGGGGGGGGGGGGGGGGGGGGGGGGGGGGGGGGGGGGGGGGGGGGGGGGGGGGGGGGGGGGGGGGGGGGGGGGGGGGGGGGGGGGGGGGGGGGGGGGGGGGGGGGGGGGGGGGGGGGGGGGGGGGGGGGGGGGGGGGGGGGGGGGGGGGGGGGGGGGGGGGGGGGGGGGGGGGGGGGGGGGGGGGGGGGGGGGGGGGGGGGGGGGGGGGAAATAAACATTGAGGATATGATGTTAGAAGAACGATCATATTGAATTGACTTTTTTTTAGCTTTGTTTTTTTCTTTTCGGATGGCAACTTTAGTTGTAAAAACGTCAAGGCGGGATTGCTTCGTGCCACATGTGTGGCACTTACATTTGGTTAAATTAAGAGGCACCCAAACTAACTACTCGAACTCACACGTAAACCAAGTCGCTTTAGCGCCGTTTTGGCATGATGGTTCTTATTTTGGAACAGGTCCAACATTTTCGTGAGTGACATGTGAGCTAGAGTGCTCGACCCGGGTGGGATTTGAGTGAAATATAAAAATTGTCACGCAAATTTTTTTTGTGAAAAAAAATCAGCTGGTTAATTACTACCAAAGAAACAGTTGAAAAATCAAAAGGGATGGCCTCGCTTATAAAGATAATCAAGAGTGAACCCGACGAAAAGTCCTACACATGCTTGTCAGCTCGTGCAAATATGGAACACGATGAATGTAATGAATGTGGCGTTTTCAAAAAGGTTTCCTCAATGTCCTCCGTCATCGTCGCCGAGATAAATGGGGAAGCTTCTGGATGGGTTTTTGACTGGCACGAAGCATTTGAAGTCCATCATACCACGAGAGGAGCCTTTTTCCCGTATTCCCATCATCGGATATGTCATGTAAACTTAATTAATGAGAAAAGACAAAGCTTTTGCGCATGTTTAAAATAAAAAAATGTAAGTTAGGAGCATGTAGTGTTCTCGAGGGATTATCTTGTTGTCATAAAACGCATGAGCTGGTGCATGTGTGGTGTGGAATCTTATACCACGATGACTATTACACAAAACTACAAACAAACATATGTACAATTGATCTATGTACCTTGAACAAAAAGGGATCACTTGTACCAGAAAAAAAGAATAGGATGCACCCAAACTATAGCTTGAGCTCGCAAGCCAAAATGCTTTCCCTTTTTGGCCCTACTGAGTGATTGGCAACGCTATTACCTTGTGTTGGCCTGCGAGGCTATTTGTCCGTCATTTTGCACAGCCGTATGTGCCAGCTAGAGGTCGGTTTAGCCAACTTGGTTATTTGCTATGACAAGTGTACTTATTATACTAATATTCGTTTTGACTTCTCATGCTGAGTTTGTGTTGTACTCCCTCTGTTCTAAACGCTCTTATATTTCTTAGAGGGAGTACTTATCTAGATTTCTTTTGAAAACTGCACAAAACTATACAACAACTCTTCTAATAACCTGAAAAATCATCAGCTCTTGTGAGCTAGGAGGATCTTGCAGTGCGGTGTGGGAGCTTATATCACGGTGGATTTCTCAAAACTACAAGAAATAAACTTAAGAGCAAACCTAATTGGTTTGTGTACCTTGTGGGGGAAATAGTTGCACAACATGTATAATAAATTTTAGGATGCATCCAAACTAACAACTCAAGCTCACACACAAGCCAAATTGCCCCTAATGAGACTCCCATTCTTTCTTCAACAGATGAGATTCAAATTGGATCCGAAAGATGACGCAACCAAACAAGCATATGTTGGAAATATGCCCTAGAGGTAATAATTTGTATTATTAAATTTTCGTTATTCATAATTAAGAGTTTATGTTTCATGTTGCTAACTGTTATGATTCTGGAATATGTGATTCAGTGGAAAACTCATATGCACGTGTGGAATGATAAACGACAAAACAATAGGTTCCCGGTCCCGCCTCTAAGGACTGGCTCAAGTGTTGTTGGTGATCAGGTTTCCGGATCTTGGGTTATTGTTAAGTGTAATGATAGTCCTGAAATAAACATTGAGGATATGATGTTAGAAGAACGATCATATTGAATTGACTTTTT
>JAAAWM010007858.1:0-10594 GCA_036873465.1 Thinopyrum obtusiflorum
CCAGGGATGACACTGAAGCACAGAGACTTGACCATCTGAGGTCGGGTCGCTACAAGATGGTATCAGAGCACACGCTGAGTGTAGGACACGACCACTAAGATAAACCCTAGGTCACACCTCTCTTCTCATTTCTGACTCCTCTCCATTTTCTACTCTTTAGGATGACGGAGATGAAGAACAAGTTTGCACAACCGGATGAAGACACACATTTTGGACGTCACTTGAAGGAAGTCACTAGGTACTTGAACATTGGAATACCAAGCTTCACCGGGACGTACAATGCCACTTTACCTGAAGAGGAGCTCTGGATGTCACGACCGATTTTCCAATAAAATCATTATTGAGAAGACGATCTTTTGAGTCCAGTATGAGGAAAAATTCTCCTTACTGGTAGACAAAATTCTTGATACAGTAAGCCAGTAGCTTAAAATATATTACAAGGTCGAGCTAAGGCTGCTCAACAAATTATTACAAGCACGCCAATAATTATACATAATGGCGGATATGACACAATGGTGTGGTGGCATACTACTGACTCGAGATAAAAGTGGTGGTGGAATATCACAGTGGGGAGTGGAAAATATGACTCCTAAACTGGCAGCTCATCGAGCATCGAGGTGAGGCTCGATGAATTTATTCGGGTAGCGGAAGCGGATATAATACAGTAACCAAATCCAGGATCACTCGAGACTGACTGGGACTCCTCTAGGCGTTGGACTCGCTATCGAACTCTTCATCCATGAGGTCGCCTTCGTCAACATCTGGCCAATTCAACAAGCCAGGTGAGTACTTTGAAAGTATTCGCAAGGCAGTTCGGACATAAGATATAACAAATGCATGCATGAATGCGTCATTAGTAATTGGTGTTGCACATTCAAATTAATAATTATTGGAAGAACATGGTAAGTAAGAAAAAAGGAGTCGGGCGGTAGTCTTCCCGAAATCCCAACAAATTAATTGAAAAGCCGATCGGGTGTCTGGAGCGACGCCTCGAAGGGTGAACAAATAAATAATCATGCCGCAGTCGGGCGTCTAAGCGACACCACGAAAAGGGCTTATGTTGAGAAGAAAGACATGCGTGCCACAGTTAGTGATAGAATTATTCTGTTCTTGCTCTACTGTGTTACTTTGCCAGCATATTCCATGTGCTGACCCGTTTCGGGCTGCAACGTATTATGTTGCAGACTTTTCAGACGAGGAGTAAGGTTCGTTAGGTCGTTGCCATGCAGCTTAGCTATGCCGTTGGAGTTGATGGACTCACCTTATCTTCCAAGCCTTCCGCTATTATCATATTAGATGGCCTTAAGCCATATTATTGTAATAAGTTCTCTCTTGAGACATTCGATGTAATAAGTGTGTGGTTGCTACTCTGTTATAAATCCTTCGAGTACTGTGTGTGTCAGCATTACCGATCCAGGGATGACACTGAAGCACAGAGACTTGACCATCTGAGGTCGGGTCGCTAGGGGGGGGGGGGGGGGGGGGGGGGGGGGGGGGGGGGGGGGGGGGGGGGGGGGGGGGGGGGGGGGGGGGGGGGGGGGGGGGGGGGGGGGGGGGGGGGGGGGGGGGGGGGGGGGGGGGGGGGGGGGGGGGGGGGGGGGGGGGGGGGGGGGGGGGGGGGGGGGGGGGGGGGGGGGGGGGGGGGGGGAGTCACTTCATGCATCTGGGTTAGACCGCCAAGACTGGTTTCTGATATGATGTACTTTTTGTGGTCTGGTGACAACAGTTTCATGGTTTTTCCGAACCTTGTCTGTGAGCATACTAACTTCATATGACCATGCTTTTCGGCGAGTTCCTGTTACATGCCATTAAATTATACTGAGTACACATGAATTATGTGTACGAAACGATTGTACACAAACAGTCAATTACTTACCGCATCGGTAATTTCGGAGATGGGCTTTTCTCCATTATGAAGGGGGGGGGGGGGGGGGGGGGGGGGGGGGGGGGGGGGGGGGGGGGGGGGGGGGGGGGTATCTGAAACTGACATTGCTGCCTCGTATGCAATGATAAAATCAGGCTCAATTAATCTGAACAAAATTGGAAAATGTATAACAAAATTAGCAGAGAATTAATTTTAACAAAATTAACTGGGTCATTTAACATATGATCCACTTATGGGTTTAAGCACAGAACCTATTTGGGTGCAAAACCTATGAGGGTTCAACAACTAAAGCATCGGCGGACAACGATTATAAAGAGTTACGATCAGCTAATACCTTATCTCGGAGATGGTGCCACCGAGTAGATGGCGGCGGTTAGTGCGTCGGAAACTATAAGTGCCGGTATAGCGCGGTCGACGGCGCAAAGGAAAAACGGCGCGTTCACGTGAGGAGGAGGCGGCGAGAAGAACACTGACGTCCGAGCCCTCAGATCACGTTGGCGGTGGGCGGCGAGTGGTGGCCGCCGACTCCTGTATTCCGTGGGCGACCGGCGTCTCCGATCTGATCTTGCAGCGGTCGTGGGAGGTGCGGACGGCCCGGGTGGTTAGAATGCGGAGCTGTAATCGCGGGATTTAGGGAGGGGTGGGCCGCGTGAGTTATGTGAGATTTGGATAAATGATATAAAGAAATAAGAAAATCTTGTGAACTCGGTGTGGGGTTTACGGGGTTTAGGGTTTAGGGGTTTAGGGTTATTAGGGTTTAGGGGTTTAGGGGTTTAGGGTTATCAGGGGTTAGGGTTATCAGGGTTTAGGGTTGAGTGTTTACATGCAAGCCCGGAAATGCGCGTGTCAGAGAACGTACTTGCATGTATATGTACTAATGATCCCAAACTTTCTTAATGGCATCCCATGACCACATAGAGAATGAATGCATAATGGTTTCCATGTTGGGCAAAATTTTGAATGTTTTTACGGTTTAGTGGGGGGGGGGGGGGGGGGGGGGGGGGGGGGGGGGGGGGGGGGGGGGGGGGGGGGGGGGGGGGGGGGGGGGGGGGGGGGGGGGGGGGGGGGGGGGGGGGGGGGGGGGGGGGGGGGGGGGGGGGGGGGGGGGGGGGGGGGGGGGGGGGGGGGGGGGGGGGGGGGGGGGGGGGGGGGGGGGGGGGGGGGGGGGGGGGGGGGGGGGGGGGGGGGGGGGGGGGGGGGGGGGGGGGGGGGGGGGGGGGGGGGGGGGGGGGGGGGGGGGGGGGGGGGGGGGGGGGGGGGGGGGGGGGGGGGGGGGGGGGGGGGGGGGGGGGGGGGGGGGGGGGGGGGGGGGGGGGGGGGGGGGGGGGGGGGGGGGGGGGGGGGGGGGGGGGGGGGGGGGGGGGGGGGGGGGGGGGGGGGGGGGGGGGGGGGGGGGGGGGGGGGGGGGGGGGGGGGGGGGGGGGGGGGGGGGGGGGGGGGGGGGGGGGGGGGGGGGGGGGGGGGGGGGGGGGGGGGGGGGGGGGGGGGGGGGGGGGGGGGGGGGGGGGGGGGGGGGGGGGGGGGGGGGGGGGGGGGGGGGGGGGGGGGGGGGGGGGGGGGGGGGGGGGGGGGGGGGGGGGGGGGGGGGGGGGGGGGGGGGGGGGGGGGGGGGGGGGGGGGGGGGGGGGGGGGGGGGGGGGGGGGGGGGGGGGGGGGGGGGGGGGGGGGGGGGGGGGGGGGGGGGGGGGGGGGGGGGGGGGGGGGGGGGGGGGGGGGGGGGGGGGGGGGGGGGGGGGGGGGGGGGGGGGGGGGGGGGGGGGGGGGGGGGGGGGGGGGGGGGGGGGGGGGGGGGGGGGGGGGGGGGGGGGGGGGGGGGGGGGGGGGGGGGGGGGGGGGGGGGGGGGGGGGGGGGGGGGGGGGGGGGGGGGGGGGGGGGGGGGGGGGGGGGGGGGGGGGGGGGGGGGGGGGGGGGGGGGGGGGGGGGGGGGGGGGGGGGGGGGGGGGGGGGGGGGGGGGGGGGGGGGGGGGGGGGGGGGGGGGGGGGGGGGGGGGGGGGGGGGGGGGGGGGGGGGGGGGGGGGGGGGGGGGGGGGGGGGGGGGGGGGGGGGGGGGGGGGGGGGGGGGGGGGCTGTCATGGAAATTTGTGCTCCTCAACGACCGTCCGAGAATTCTAATAATTTTCCAAGAAAAAAAGATGAACATGTGCATCAACATGATTCGTATCGAGCACCATCACAAGGACAGCAATTTAGTAGCCAGCAAGTATGTACTCCAAAGACTATTTGTTTTTGCAATATCACAAATAGGTGTCATGGAACCTCATTCATTTAGCTATTGTTATCAACGGGGTTTTATTTTGTTTACACAGATTGAAATGGTAGTTGAAGTCATGAATGCACGCATTGCTGATCATGAAAAGAAGGTAGGCAGGAAGTTAATGGAAATTGAGCACAGATTTGATGTCAAATACCAGACTCTAGGTGAAGACTTGATCGACATGAAGACTAAAACTGGCACTAATCCTAGGTTGTCGAAGGCCGAGGACGAAATTAAAGACTTAAGGAGGGAACTCCATGTATGTCATACTGTGCATTTTGTATTTTTTATGAATATGTTCCTTCATGTTCATTATTGTTTGCATTGTTACAGGACTTAAAATACGAATTTACAAGGAATCGACAATCAGTGTCACAGAAAGGAGGCGTGCAGGTGATCAAAATTGGCCCAACACATTAATATCTAAAAGTAACAAACTAATGATGAACTACCTTTGTTCATTGTAGGATCAAGTCAATGTGTGCAATTCATCCCTGACAGGAACTCCTAGGGCTAGCCAATTCACGACAGGGACTTCGAGTACACCAAGTGCAAGACATGTGACGGAAAACAATGAGGAACCACAATTAACTCCGATGAAGCCTGTCTTTGGTAATGATTACAAGTTCACGGATGAGGACATAGAGACAGCCGTTTACATCCGCGGAACATACGACCCTGTTGAAATAGCTAGAATCGGAGACATTACCCTCACAGCAGAAAATCTGAAGCGAAATTTGGACGACAAATACATTTATGGTGATGTAAGCCCATTATACTCTATTCTACATCATTACTGCAACAACTGTCTTATTATTGTATGATTGAAAATTTGGCAGGTTATTATGGCATATGCTCGCATTAGCCAAATTGAGAATGATACTACCTCAATCATATCCCCTCAAGAAACCGAAAAGCTGTTACAAATGAAGGGGGTGGTTCCTGTTGGACGTGCAGCCTCATGGTTAGCTCGTGTAGCAGGAAAATTTGTAGGGCGCCGAAAGGTACACGTTTTCCACACTTTCATAGTTTACGTGGGGGGGGGGGGGAACCCAACCCAAATTTTACTGCAGGTGCATGTCCCACTGAATGTACACCAAAACCATTGGATGCTAATGATGTTTAATTTTGACAAAAAAGAAATTCAGACTCTGAACTCCATGAATTATCATTGCGACAAGACCAAGGAAGATTCTCTTGTAAGTGTTCTCTTGCTGCCTCTTTTGATCCGCATGGCACATGAGCTCCCAAAGTACCGTAACCCTATGTATAACTCGTCGTACCCTAGGTGGACTCGATTCAGTTCTGCATCGACGAAGCTGTCAAGAATGGGTTGATATCACCAGCTAAGAACATCAATTTTGCCGAATGGACCAAAAAACGCTATGAGAACATACCACAACAGACCGATGGGTAGGCATGGCCTCATAAATTATTATTTGCCTACACGAATAAGATTACTGATCTTTAACTAAACATCGCAGGACTTCCTGTGCGGTTTGGACACTGCAGTACATGTTGTCATGGAACGGGGATGAAATGACCGATATTTTCAACCAGGTAATTGAATGCCTAATTAACATTTGTACTTTGTTTAGCTTGAAAGCTATGCTGACATAAGTGTCGGTTATCAAATATAGGCAAGGATAGATATTTTCAGGTGGAAAATATGTACAGCCTTACTGCATTCAAATTGCAACGCGCTTCGTCTCGGGGGGGGGGGGGGGGGGGGGGGGGGGGGGGGGGGGGGGGGGGGGGGGGGGGGGGGGGGGGGGGGGGGGGGGGGGGGGGGGGGGGGGGGGGGGGGGGGGGGGGGGGGGGGGGGGGGGGGGGGGGGGGGGGGGGGGGGGGGGGGGGGGGGGGGGGGGGGGGGGGGGGGGGGGGGGGGGGGGGGGGGGGGGGGGGGGGGGGGGGGGGGGGGGGGGGGGGGGGGGGGGGGGGGGGGGGGGGGGGGGGGGGGGGGGGGGGGGGGGGGGGGGGGGGGGGGGGGGGGGGGGGGGGGGGGGGGGGGGGGGGGGGGGGGGGGGGGGGGGGGGGGGGGGGGGGGGGGGGGGGGGGGGGGGGGGGGGGGGGGGGGGGGGGGGGGGGGGGGGGGGGGGGGGGGGGGGGGGGGGGGGGGGGGGGGGGGGGGGGGGGGGGGGGGGGGGGGGGGGGGGGGGGGGGGGGGGGGGGGGGGGGGGGGGGGGGGGGGGGGGGGGGGGGGGGGGGGGGGGGGGGGGGGGGGGGGGGGGGGGGGGGGGGGGGGGGGGGGGGGGGGGGGGGGGGGGGGGGGGGGGGGGGGGGGGGGGGGGGGGGGGGGGGGGGGGGGGGGGGGGGGGGGGGGGGGGGGGGGGGGGGGGGGGGGGGGGGGGGGGGGGGGGGGGGGGGGGGGGGGGGGGGGGGGGGGGGGGGGGGGGGGGGGGGGGGGGGGGGGGGGGGGGGGGGGGGGGGGGGGGGGGGGGGGGGGGGGGGGGGGGGGGGGGGGGGGGGGGGGGGGGGGGGGGGGGGGGGGGGGGGGGGGGGGGGGGGGGGGGGGGGGGGGGGGGGGGGGGGGGGGGGGGGGGGGGGGGGGGGGGGGGGGGGGGGGGGGGGGGGGGGGGGGGGGGGGGGGGGGGGGGGGGGGGGGGGGGGGGGGGGGGGGGGGGGGGGGGGGGGGGGGGGGGGGGGGGGGGGGGGGGGGGGGGGGGGGGGGGGGGGGGGGGGGGGGGGGGGGGGGGGGGGGGGGGGGGGGGGGGGGGGGGGGGGGGGGGGGGGGGGGGGGGGGGGGGGGGGGGGGGGGGGGGGGGGGGGGGGGGGGGGGGGGGGGGGGGGGGGGGGGGGGGGGGGGGGGGGGGGGGGGGGGGGGGGGGGGGGGGGGGGGGGGGGGGGGGGGGGGGGGGGGGGGGGGGGGGGGGGGGGGGGGGGGGGGGGGGGGGGGGGGGGGGGGGGGGGGGGGGGGGGGGGGGGGGGGGGGGGGGGGGGGGGGGGGGGGGGGGGGGGGGGGGGGGGGGGGGGGGGGGGGGGGGGGGGGGGGGGGGGGGGGGGGGGGGGGGGGGGGGGGGGGGGGGGGGGGGGGGGGGGGGGGGGGGGGGGGGGGGGGGGGGGGGGGGGGGGGGGGGGGGGGGGGGGGGGGGGGGGGGGGGGGGGGGGGGGGGGGGGGGGGGGGGGGGGGGGGGGGGGGGGGGGGGGGGGGGGGGGGGGGGTGAGGAAGGAGGAGAGGGTGGTGAGGTGGTGAGGAAGGAAGAGAGGGTGGTTAGGTTCGGGAGAGGACGAGGGTTTTCTACCCGATTTGGGGAAGAAATGCACTGCTCCTGCCTCTTGGAGTTACCGAGAAGCCGCGGGTGCCGATTTGACTTGACACACCCACCCGGCCGTCCCCATTCCACGTGGGGACGTGGCGGTCGTGCACGCGGTCGTGCACCTCCTGCGGTTTGCCATCAATTGCTATCGGTCTCACAAGTGGGTCCCCTTGTCATCCACACAACCGAGCCACCACATGTACCACATTTTTCTTTCTCCCCGTCTCGACCACTCCACATCTTTCTTTCTCCCCTTCTCGACCAGCGCCGCCGCCGCCGCCATCTCCCGACGACCCCTCTCTTCGCTGCCGGTGCACGGCCGCCGCCAACTCCGGCAAGTACGTGAGATCTCCCCTCTTCTTCCCTTCCCCAACCGCGTCTCCCTACGGAGGCGGATCTGAGCCGATTGGTTTGGACTGAAACTTAGTTTTTGGATTGGATCTTGAGGGGGGGGGGGGGGGGGGGGGGGGGGGGGGGGGGGGGGGGGGGGGGGGGGGGGGGGGGGGGGGGGGGGGGGGGGGGGGGGGGGGGGGGGGGGGGGGGGGGGGGGGGGGGGGGGGGGGGGGGGGGGGGGGGGGGGGGGGGGGGGGGGGGGGGGGGGGGGGGGGGGGGGGGGGGGGGGGGGGGGGGGGGGGGGGGGGGGGGGGGGGGGGGGGGGGGGGGGGGGGGGGGGGGGGGGGGGGGGGGGGGGGGGGGGGGGGGGGGGGGGGGGGGGGGGGGGGGGGGGGGGGGGGGGGGGGGGGGGGGGGGGGGGGGGGGGGGGGGGGGGGGGGGGGGGGGGGGGGGGGGGGGGGGGGGGGGGGGGGGGGGGGGGGGGGGGGGGGGGGGGGGGGGGGGGGGGGGGGGGGGGGGGGGGGGGGGGGGGGGGGGGGGGGGGGGGGGGGGGGGGGGGGGGGGGGGGGGGGGGGGGGGGGGGGGGGGGGGGGGGGGGGGGGGGGGGGGGAAAAAAAAAAGAGATGCTACTAGTAGTGTTATCCTCAGCCTTTTTGTTTTTTGGGTTGTAGCGTGCCTTTTTGGTTAGAACAAAAGTTACCGGCGCTGATATTGTTGATGAATGCTGTCATCCATGCATTAAGATAAGGTAATTGGATGTGCCTAGCCAGTTTCTCTGTGTTCACTACGTACGTGGAACGTGATTTGGAACACGCTTAGCCATGTTAATTTTATACTCGGAAGAGCTGTGTCCGTTCAATGAACTCAATCGCCAAAGTGATTAGCAACTAGAAGATCAGCCTCTTCTGACCTAAAATGTAGCAATATCCAGATAAGATCGGGACAGAGTAAACAAATGCGGCCTCTACGTCACTCGCTCGCAAATTGCCTTCGATGACAGTGGAGAACAACTTACACTGATGAGGATCTGACTTCTATATATTAGCATATAGAAATGGCTAAACATGCTGTGTTTGGTCACTTGGTGGAAAATGACATTCTTCCATTGAAAATATGATACTCCCAAAGTTTCCTGGTAAAATAATACTCCCTTCGTTTCTTTTTACTCCGCATATAAGATTTGGTCAAAGTCAAACTACACAAAGTTTGACTAAATTTATGTAAAAAAATATGAACATCTACAATACTAAAACTATATAGTATGAAAATACGTTTCATGGTGCATCTGATAATATTGATTTCATATTGTGAATATTTATATTTTTTAATATAAAGTTAGTCAAATTCTATAAAGTTTGATTTTGATCAAACCTTATATACAGACTAAAAAGAAACGGAGGGAGTGCTTTTATCTTTAGAAAACAATGCATGCATATCAGCATATAGAAATGTCCGTAACAACGATGTGCTTGCTCGACATTTGACTGGGAACACAGCACAGTGTCATGCATTTGGCGAACACGTAAACCACATCTGTGGCTCCTCTACGGATGGTGCCGTGCCGTTTTTATCCCGTTTTCGTCTAGAGAAGTAGCTCCTTTGATTCCACTAATTCTCCACGCGGGCAGCTGCTGATCGGCTCAGCCAGGGCATGCAGAGGAACGGATCACCTCATCCATGCCGACAACGATAAGACGGCGACCTCCACGTGACGGGGCGCGCCTCGGCCGGGGACAGACGTGATCCATCCGCCCTGATCCGCGCCGATAAGACGGCGACCGGCTGGCCTCCCGCCCCCCTACGCACGTCGCTCTCCCTCGCTCCGTGTGGCCAGCTGGGACGAGGATCCCCTGCCGTGGCCAAGCCTAGCTTGGAGTCATTGACACACGGGTCCCACAAAGCATGGGGCCCATCTGTCAGTGACTCAAAGGCAGGGTATGGCAGGGATTGCAAAGTCAGAGGATCCACGTCCGGCTAGCTGCCGGTCCTGCTCCAACGTGGAAACTAGCTAGCGGTCTTTTCTATCTTTCTGCTTCGGTGCTCCCCCTGGCTGAACGCGGATAGAAAAACACATTGACGGCTAGGATGTACCAAAAACGGTTCATAACGCGGGGCGTGACTGTCTTTGTTGCCCCGCGTATAGCCGTCGAGGAGCCCTGGGAGGCCCGTACGGGCCTGGTTAGATCGTATGCCCGGCCGCATACGTATGCCCGTCTGTATATGTATTTATTTGTATACGGCGGCCTTTCGAGCACGCGTGAAGCCACCCGCGCGTGGGGCAGCACGTGTCACAGGTAGTTGCTAAAACTGTCCCATCATATAAATGTGGACGGCAACCACCTCCGGCCGCATCGCCCACCATTTCCCCCCGCCGCATCGACTCCCTCTCTCCACTCTCCACTCCCCACTCCCTCTCCTCTCCAACCTCCTCGTCTCCCTCACCGCATCCTCTCCATCACCATGGCGGACGCAGGAGGTGAGCGCCCTGATTGGGGCGCAGATCTGGTGGAGCAGGCGCGGCAGGTCGCTGCGGGCACCTCAGACGAGATGCCATCCCCGCAAAAGCAAAAGAGCAAAGCGCAGAGTATGGGATACGAGGCAGCCGGAGATCAATCCATCCATCCGCAGGACGATTTGTTATCGTCGCCGCAGCGTGCGGAGACGCCCGGCGAAGTCAGCATGTGCAGCTGTGTTGTATGCAATGGATGCACCTTGCTCGGAAAGTGTAGAATGGAAAAAGGGTAAAGAGTTTGCTTGCTTGCTAGGTATGAATGGATTGGAAGTTTTTCCCGCAAAAAAAAAAGAGATGCTACTAGTAGTGTTATCCTCAGCCTTTTTGTTTTTTGGGTTGTAGCGTGCCTTT
>JAAAWM010007859.1:0-10599 GCA_036873465.1 Thinopyrum obtusiflorum
ATGATCTGATCGCGGAGGCGAATATTTGAGTTATGAGTTTGGCCTTCATTTAAGAAAATGTGAAATTGTTTCACAACTCACGCCACCTGGAACACCACAGCGTAATGGTGTGTCCGAACATCGTAACCATACTTTATTGGATATGGTGCGTTCCATGATGTCTCTTACCAATTTGCCACTATCGTTTTGGGGTTATGCATTAGAGACAGCTGCATTCACGTTAAATAGGGCACCGTCTAAATCCGTTGAGACAACACCGTATGAACTGTGGTTTGGCAAGAAACCTAAGCTGTCGTTTCTTAAAGTTTGGGGATGCGATGCTTATGTGAAAAAGCTTCAACCTGATAAGCTCAAACCCAAAGCGGAGAAGTGCGCCTTCATAGGATACCCTAAAGAAACAATTGGGTACACCTTCTACCACAGATCCGAAGGCAAGGTCTTTGTTGCTAAGAATGGGTCCTTTCTAGAGAAGGAGTTTCTCTCGAAAGAAGTGAGTGGGAGGAAAGTAGAACTTGATGAGGTAATTGTACCTTCTCTCGAATTAGAAAGTAGCTCATCAGAGAAAACCATTCCCGTGATGCCTACACCAATAAGAGAGGAAGATAATGATAAAGATCATGAAACTTCAGATCAAGTTACTGCTGAACTTCGTAGGTCGACTAGAGTATGTGCCGCACTAGAGTGGTACGGTAATCCTGTTCTGGAAGTTATGTTGTTAGACAACGGTGAACCTACGAACTATGAAGAAGCTATGATGAGCCCGGATTCCGACAAATGGCTTGAGGCCATGAAATCTGAGATAGGATCCATGTATGAGAACAAAGTGTGGACTTTGGTGGACTTGCCCGATGATCGGCAAGCCATTGAGAATAAATGGATTTTTAAGAGGAAGACAGATGCTGATGGTAATATCACTGTCTACAAAGCTCGACTTGTCGCGAAAGGTTTTCGACAAGTTCAAGGGGTTGACTACGATGCGACTTTCTCACCCGTAGCGATGCTTAAGTCTGTCCGAATCATGTTAGCAATTGCCGCATTTTATGATTATGAAATCTGGCAAATGGATGTCAAAACTGCATTCCTTAATGGTTTTCTCAAAGAAGAGTTGTATATGATGCAACCAGAAGGTTTTGTCGATCCTAAGGGTGCTAACAAAGTGTGCAAGCTCCAACGATCCATCTATGGACTGGTGCAAGCATCTCGGAGTTGGAATATACGCTTTGATGAGGTGATCAAAGCATATGGTTTTGTACAGACTTACGGTGAAGCCTGTATTTACAAGAAAGTGAGTGGGAGCTCTGTAACATTTCTAATATTATATGTGGATGACATATTGTTGATTGGAAATGATATAGAATTTTTGGATGGCATAAAGGGATACTTGAATAAGAATTTTTCAATGAAAGACCTCGGTGAAGCTGCTTATATATTGGGCATCAAGATCTATAGGGATAGATCAAGACGCTTGATAGGACTTTCACAAAGCACATACCTTGACAAAGTTTTGAAGAAGTTCAAAATGGATCAGTCAAAGAAAGGGTTCTTGCCTGTCTTGCAAGGTGTGAAGTTGAGTCAGACTCAATGCCCGACCATGGCAGAAGATATAGAGAAAATGAAAGTCATTCCCTATGCCTCAGCCATAGGTTCTATTATGTATGCCATGTTGTGTACCAGACCTGATGTGTGCCTTGCCATAAGTTTGGCAGGGAGGTACCAGAGTAATCCAGGAGTGGATCATTGGACAGCGGTCAAGAATATCCTGAAGTACCTGAAAAGGACCAAGGACATGTTCCCCCCCCCCCCCCCCCCCCCCCCCCCCCCCCCCCCCCCCCCCCCCCCCCCCCCCCCCCCCCCCCCCCCCCCCCCCCCCCCCCCCCCCCCCCCCCCCCCCCCCCCCCCCCCCCCCCCCCCCCCCCCCCCCCCCCCCCCCCCCCCCCCCCCCCCCCCCCCCCCCCCCCCCCCCCCCCCCCCCCCCCCCCCCCCCCCCCCCCCCCCCCCCCCCCCCCCCCCCCCCCCCCCCCCCCCCCCCCCCCCCCCCCCCCCCCCCCCCCCCCCCCCCCCCCCCCCCCCCCCCCCCCCCCCCCCCCCCCCCCCCCCCCCCCCCCCCCCCCCCCCCCCCCCCCCCCCCCCCCCCCCCCCCCCCCCCCCCCCCCCCCCCCCCCCCCCCCCCCCCCCCCCCCCCCCCCCCCCCCCCCCCCCCCCCCCCCCCCCCCCCCCCCCCCCCCCCCCCCCCCCCCCCCCCCCCCCCCCCCCCCCCCCCCCCCCCCCCCCCCCCCCCCCCCCCCCCCCCCCCCCCCCCCCCCCCCCCCCCCCCCCCCCCCCCCCCCCCCCCCCCCCCCCCCCCCCCCCCCCCCCCCCCCCCCCCCCCCCCCCCCCCCCCCCCCCCCCCCCCCCCCCCCCCCCCCCCCCCCCCCCCCCCCCCCCCCCCCCCCCCCCCCCCCCCCCCCCCCCCCCCCCCCCCCCCCCCCCCCCCCCCCCCCCCCCCCCCCCCCCCCCCCCCCCCCCCCCCCCCCCCCCCCCCCCCCCCCCCCCCCCCCCCCCCCCCCCCCCCCCCCCCCCCCCCCCCCCCCCCCCCCCCCCCCCCCCCCCCCCCCCCCCCCCCCCCCCCCCCCCCCCCCCCCCCCCCCCCCCCCCCCCCCCCCCCCCCCCCCCCCCCCCCCCCCCCCCCCCCCCCCCCCCCCCCCCCCCCCCCCCCCCCCCCCCCCCCCCCCCCCCCCCCCCCCCCCCCCCCCCCCCCCCCCCCCCCCCCCCCCCCCCCCCCCCCCCCCCCCCCCCCCCCCCCCCCCCCCCCCCCCCCCCCCCCCCCCCCCCCCCCCCCCCCCCCCCCCCCCCCCCCCCCCCCCCCCCCCCCCCCCCCCCCCCCCCCCCCCCCCCCCCCCCCCCCCCCCCCCCCCCCCCCCCCCCCCCCCACATAACTGGGTGATTATAAAGATGCTCTATAGGTGTCTCCGATGGTGTTTGTTGAGTTGTCATAGATCGAGATTAGGATTTGTCACTCCGTGTATCGGAGAGGTATTTCTGGGCCCTCTCGGTAATGCACATCACTATAAGCCTTGCAAGCAATGTGACTAATGAGTTAGTTACGGGATGTTGCATTACGGAACGAGTAAAGAGACTTGCCGGTAATGAGATTGAACTAGGTATTGAGATACCGGCGATCGAATCTCGGGCAAGTAACATACCGATGACAAAGGGAACAACGTATGTTGTTATGCGGTTTGACCGATAAAGATCTTCGTAGAATATGTAGGAGCCAATATGAGCATCCAGGTTCCGCTATTGGTTATTGACCGGAGATGTGTCTCGGTCATGTCTACATAGTTCTCGAACCCGTAGGGTCCGCACGCTTAACGTTTGATGACGATTTGTATTAAAGAGTTATGTGATTTGATGATCGAAGATAGTTCGGAGTCCCGGATGAGATCATGGATATGACGAGGAGTCTCAAAATGGTCGAGACGTAAAGATCGATATATTGGAAGGCTATATTCGGACATCGGAAAGGTTTCAAGTAATTCGGGTATTTTTGGAGTACCGGAGAGTTACGGGAATTCGTATTGGGCCTTAATGGGCCATACGGGGGGGGGGGGGGGGGGGGGGGGGGGGGGGGGGGGGGGGGGGGGGGGGGGGGGGGGGGGGGGGGGGGGGGGGGGGGGGGGGGGGGGGGGGGGGGGGGGGGGGGGGGGGGGGGGGGGGGGGGGGGGGGGGGGGGGGGGGGGGGGGGGGGGGGGGGGGGGGGGGGGGGGCTATTCCATGTGGGAGGTGGAATCCTACTAGGACTAGGGAGTCCTAGTAGGACTCCACACTTTGGGCGCGCCCTATGAGGGCCGGCCTCCTCCTCCCTCCATCCTTTATATACGTGGCCAGGGGGCACCCCATAGACACACAAGTTGATCATTGATCTCTTAGCCGCGTGCGGTGCCCCCCTCCACAGTTACACACCTCGGTCATATCATCGTAGTACTTAGGCGAAGCCCTGCGTCGGTAGCTTCATCATCACCGTCATCACGTCGTCGTGCTGACAAAGCTCTCCCTCGACACTCTGCTGGATCGTGAGTTCGTGGGACATCACCGAGCCGAACGTGTGCAGATCGCGGAGGTGCCGTACTTTCAGTGCTAGGATCGGTCGATCATGAAGACGTACGACTACATCAACCACGTTGTCATAACGTTTCCGCTTACGGTCTACGAGGGTACGTAGACAACACTCTCCCATCTCGTTGCTATGCATCACCATGATCTTGCGTGTGCGTAGGAAATTTTTAAAATTACTACGTTCCCCAACAAATAGATGCCCAAATGGAGTGTTTCCGTTGGGTCAACCCCATTGTCCGTTGCTATGGTTAGATTTATCTTAATTACTTCTCTTACATTTGCGTATGCTTGCATGGAAGGTACAATCATAAGTAGGTTTTTTTTTCAAGTAAGAACAGTACCTTAGCTCCGGTCCACCCACACATAACACTTATCAAGGCAGTGAATGTTAAATCAATGAATCATGGTGAAAGTAACTTGGCGATATTTCCATGTGTCGTCAAGAGCATTTTAATCACTATAAGATGGGATCCATGTATGAGAACAAAGTATGGACTTTGGTTGACTTGCCCGATCCCCCCCCCCCCCCCCCCCCCCCCCCCCCCCCCCCCCCCCCCCCCCCCCCCCCCCCCCCCCCCCCCCCCCCCCCCCCCCCCCCCCCCCCCCCCCCCCCCCCCCCCCCCCCCCCCCCCCCCCCCCCCCCCCCCCCCCCCCCCCCCCCCCCCCCCCCCCCCCCCCCCCCCCCCCCCCCCCCCCCCCCCCCCCCCCCCCCCCCCCCCCCCCCCCCCCCCCCCCCCCCCCCCCCCCCCCCCCCCCCCCCCCCCCCCCCCCCCCCCCCCCCCCCCCCCCCCCCCCCCCCCCCCCCCCCCCCCCCCCCCCCCCCCCCCCCCCCCCCCCCCCCCCCCCCCCCCCCCCCCCCCCCCCCCCCCCCCCCCCCCCCCCCCCCCCCCCCCCCCCCCCCCCCCCCCCCCCCCCCCCCCCCCCCCCCCCCCCCCCCCCCCCCCCCCCCCCCCCCCCCCCCCCCCCCCCCCCCCCCCCCCCCCCCCCCCCCCCCCCCCCCCCCCCCCCCCCCCCCCCCCCCCCCCCCCCCCCCCCCCCCCCCCCCCCCCCCCCCCCCCCCCCCCCCCCCCCCCCCCCCCCCCCCCCCCCCCCCCCCCCCCCCCCCCCCCCCCCCCCCCCCCCCCCCCCCCCCCCCCCCCCCCCCCCCGACACTACCGGAGTGGCGAGCGGCGAGAGGGGTGGCCAACGCTACCGGAGTGGCAAGCGACATGGTGTTGGTGGACGCCAGCGTCGGAATGATGCATAGCGGGAGCTCTCGCGATAGGGAAAACACGAGAGCTAGCTAGTCACTCGCGAGAGAGGAGATACGAGAGCTAGCTAGTCACTCGTGAGAGGGGAGACACGAGAGCTGGCTAGTCGCTCGTGATAGGGGATACTTCTCTAGCCTCCAATGTGTAGAGCAACATTGAATGAATGAAATGAATCAATCAACAAGTTGAGCAAGAAGAATCAAAACTTACGATCTCCTCCTCTGCCATGCGCAATGGCCACCTTGCCTCCATCATATCAACCGTGCCACAAAACTTGATGATCGAGGTCTGGATGATGTACCGCCGACACGATAACGACCTCACATTGCGATCATGGATGATGTGCATGTCGTAGGGTGCAATGTGCTTTCGCGCATGAAACGATTCATGCACTCGGAAGGTCCCCCCCTCTGCTTCTGCCTACGAAACCCGCAGATACGTCCAACCATGCATCACACAATAACTCATCCGCCATGGTTGAGTATCCCGCCATCCTTCGTACTCTAAAAAAACGACATGTCGTTCGAAAATAAGCTCAATGGCATTTCATCGAACACCTACCGGGGATGGTGACTGCCACGGACGACCTCGACGAGGGGACGGATCGTACCTGCCTACGGACGTGTCCTGGGTGGACGGCACCGTCGTAAAAGGCGAGCCGACGGGTCCCCCCCCCCCCCCCCCCCCCCCCCCCCCCCCCCCCCCCCCCCCCCCCCCCCCCCCCCCCCCCCCCCCCCCCCCCCCCCCCCCCCCCCCCCCCCCCCCCCCCCCCCCCCCCCCCCCCCCCCCCCCCCCCCCCCCCCCCCCCCCCCCCCCCCCCCCCCCCCCCCCCCCCCCCCCCCCCCCCCCCCCCCCCCCCCCCCCCCCCCCCCCCCCCCCCCCCCCCCCCCCCCCCCCCCCCCCCCCCCCCCCCCCCCCCCCCCCCCCCCCCCCCCCCCCCCCCCCCCCCCCCCCCCCCCCCCCCCCCCCCCCCCCCCCCCCCCCCCCCCCCCCCCCCCCCCCCCCCCCCCCCCCCCCCCCCCCCCCCCCCCCCCCCCCCCCCCCCCCCCCCCCCCCCCCCCCCCCCCCCCCCCCCCCCCCCCCCCCCCCCCCCCCCCCCCCCCCCCCCCCCCCCCCCCCCCCCCCCCCCCCCCCCCCCCCCCCCCCCCCCCCCCCCCCCCCCCCCCCCCCCCCCCCCCCCCCCCCCCCCCCCCCCCCCCCCCCCCCCCCCCCCCCCCCCCCCCCCCCCCCCCCCCCCCCCCCCCCCCCCCCCCCCCCCCCCCCCCCCCCCCCCCCCCCCCCCCCCCCCCCCCCCCCCCCCCCCCCCCCCCCCCCCCCCCCCCCCCCCCCCCCCCCCCCCCCCCCCCCCCCCCCAAAAAAATCATAATTAGACATTTTAAAAAATCTGAAATTATTTGACAACATTCATATGGGGTATGTCTACGGATCCGGAAAAAATCAGCTCAAACCTCGATGTACATTTATAGATTCAAAAAAGACAAATTCGGATGTAAATAGTAGCAGCTTTGGGTGAATAGTACTTTAACACCATTCACATTCGATTTTGTCTTCTTTGTTTCTATTAGTGCAAGTTGAATTAGGAGCTGAATTTTTTTAAGGTCGAACATGTATTTTTTTTCTTTCAAAAAACTCAATCTCATAGATCTCATCTATTGTGGGATCTCACACAAGTCTACCCCATTACATAGATGCCAAAGGACTCGTGTTTGTGGTTGATCAGTGCAACAAAATTGATTTATTGCCCAGCTATATATATAACAGGCATGTAGTATTCATAGATAGAAAAACAACAACAAAATATAACATTGAAACAATATAGCACGACATCTCTCCTTTCGGGTTTATAAGGCCCACACGTATCCCTCGGAGATCTAAAAATGACACAAAATAGGACAGCACATGACAAGTACTGTATGCCAATAACAGTACCAAGCATGTCAGCCAACATGAGGGGATGGTCTCGAGTGTGGGCTAGAGAATGCTTCGCTATATCAATATAGCCTCCACATCAAACCATCTGGGTTGTGCTCACACATAGCAGTAATTAAAAAGTACTCTGTCACCGGTAAGGCCATAAGAACCACAGCAAGTATGCTAAACCATATGTCTCCGTCGGTATGTTTCATCGCAAATCTTCTCATTAAATCCAGCAAATATACCCACACCAAGAACAATGATACCTGCAGGCAATTGGAATGAAATTACTTTAGTCCAACAAAATAACAGGGCGCCTACACGATCCAGAAACAGGAAAACCACAAGAAAAAAATTGCTAAGAAAAATCAGGCCTAGGAAAGAATACATAAACCTACTAATCTGGTGCATGGCTCTGTAAATATATTTAAAAATACAAGCCTGAAACTTGTTAACTACTCCCTCCGTAAACTAATATAAGAGCGTTTAGAATACTAAAGACTGCGTCACCTTATTTAATCTACTATCTACTAGTAGAGCACAAAAGAAAGAAAAAAGGTTCAATCGTCGATGGCAATCGAAGAAAACTGATGCCGCATGTATAAATCTACGTTGCGTACAGGTATAGGTGCAGGATCGATCCGATTAGACCCCGCAAAGAAAATCGATCCGGTTAAGAAAAGTAAATTGGCCCGATTGGGCATATAGCGTGTACTTGCCCGATGAATAGCGATGTTCAGCGGCGATACTTGGGCGTCCAGTGGCGCCGCGCCCTGGCCAGATCCTGTCTCAATGTCAGGCAGCGGCGCATCCAGCTCCCCATCGGGGGCCTCGCCGCCGCTGCGGCAAGCGCAGCCGCACACTCCGCACGGCATCGATGCCGTTTTGCAACCGTGAGGGGAAGGGGGTCGCTGCTCTGCGTCGGATGTGGAATCTGAGCGACGCCTCGCCTGGCGCGAGCCTCTCGGTCCTTTGGGCTCGATGGTGGCTCGGTCGGATCACGCTCTGGCCTGCATCCGCTTCCGATGGGCCCAGGTCAGTCTTTCGGCCGGATTTTTTTTTAGTAATCTCGCCAACTCTATTGGAATATCCTATTTGACGCTCTTTGCGTCAAACTGCCGGCGCTTCGCAGAGGCGAGCGACCGAGCAGCGACGCGATGGGCCGGCCCAGTTTTTCCGCGTACAGCCGCACCTAGCCAGCCGGTTTTGGGAACCTTCTAGAAGGTTCCCTGAACCGGTTTTTTTGTTTCTTTTAATGGTTTTTCAGTTTTCTTTTGTTTTTTTCTTTCTGTTTCTTTTTCTTCTTTTTCTTATCTTTTTCGTTTTTTGTTTCTTTTTTCCTTTTCAAGGTTATTTTATCTTTTTTAAACTAAGTTCATGTTCAAAAATTGTTCTTCCATTTTGAAAAATGTTCTTTCGTTCAAAAAATGTTCCAAATTTAAAAAATGGTCTCTTTTCAAAAAATGTTCATAAATTAAAAAAAATAGTGATTTTCAGAAAATGTTCTTGTTTTCTTAAAATGGTACAAATGCTTTTGTTCAAAATAATCATAACTTTCCAAAAAATGTCCGTGCTTTAAAAAATGTTCGTGATTTTTAAAAAATGTTCATGATTTCAAAAAATGCTTTTGTTGAAATAATAAAAAAAATCTTCCTTTAAAAATTGTTCACATTTTCAAAAAATGTTCATGCTTAAAAACCTCTACATGAATTTAAAAAAAATTATCGTTTTTAGAATCCATTTACAATTGCAGAAAATTTCATTTATTAAATTTGTTCACAATTTCAAAAAATGTTCTCGTTTTCAAAATTTCATAGTTCTAGAAATTTGTTCATGTTTAAAAAAATGTTCAGGAATATCAAAAAATATTCTCGCTTTCAAAAATTGTTCACCATTTTAGAAAAAAGTTCATTTTTCAAAAAATGTTTGCGATTTCAACATTTGTTCGCAATTTCAACAAATATTCCCATGTTTAAAATTTTATTCGCGTTTCCAAAAAAGCATACAATATAAATTTTGTTCACATTTTAAAAAAAGTTCCTGTTTAAATTTTTCGGTGCTGAATTTAGAAAATGTTCCTGTTTTCTATTTTTATAAAAACTAAAAAATGTTCGTGATTGCAAAAAATGTTCGTGTTTTTCGTAATTTGCTTGCTTTTCAGAAACATTTTTGAAAATTGTTCGCGTTTTGGAATCTGTTTGGGATTTGCAAATTTTGTTCGTGTTTCATTGTTAAATCAGAATTACAAAACATCTTCACTTTTCCAAAAAATGGAATACAAAAAAATGCGGCATTTTAAAACTGCTCGCAATTTTCAAGAAATATTTTCAAAATCTCAACGCTGCTGTCTGTTCTTATATATTTCTGCACTTTTTATCTTCAGTTGGTGGCGTGTAGTGTAGTGGCTGATGGCTCGCCGTTGTAGTCTGAGGTTGTTGGATCGATTCCTGGTACTGGCTGCTGATTTTTCAGCTCTTTTTGTCGCGCAGGAAACGAAACAACGATCGGGTTGGTGGGCCGGCCCAGTCAAGCGTCAACCCTGTGCGTCGAGCTGCTGTTTGACGCAAAATGTGTCACATAGGAGGTCTCAACTTTAGAGAGCTCCTCCCCAGCGCCTTATGCGCCCGTTGACGCAACTGGCGCCCACTGCACCACGCTAGTGGAGGCAGTCCAAAAAATGTATTAATGCGCAGAAAAACTACCCGCAAATCTCAATCTTGAGAGGATTCGATCCTGCGCCAGTTAGCTCCAAAGCTTGGTGGCCAACCAATAGACCTATTACACTATTGTTGATAGATTGCAACACGAAACCTCTAAGAACTAACTTTAGACGCGCTTTTTAGAAAAAAAGGGATTTCTTTTGAAAAGAAATATGAACAAAATTTGAATGTCCACATATTAAAAAAAATCACGAATTAGAAAAAAACTTTATGTATTCAAAAACGTTCACCGATTCAAAGTTTCATAAAACTGAAAAAGTTCATTGATTTTCAAAAAAAAGTTCATCGACTTTGGAAAAAGTTCACCGATTTTCAAAAAAAGTTCACCGATTTTCGAAAAAAGTTCATCGAATTTGACAAAAAGTTCATTGAGATTGAAAAAAGTTCATCAACTTTAAAAAAAAGTTCATCAATTTGAAAAAAAGGTTCATCGATTTTTAAAAATAGTTCATCACATTTGAAAAAAGTTCATCACATTTGAAAAAAGTTCATCGAATTTGAGAAAAGTTCATCGAACTTGAAAAAAGCTCACCGATTTTGCGAAAATTTTCGCCTTTAAAAAATTTCACTCATTTTCAGAAAGAGAAAAGAAACAAAGATAGAAAAAAAGAAAAGGAAAA
>JAAAWM010007860.1:0-10605 GCA_036873465.1 Thinopyrum obtusiflorum
CGATGAACTAGATGCATAGGATAATTTTTTTGATGAAACTCCCATTTCAAACGATTCCAATTCCATGATCCAATATCATCGCATAGCCTATACCATGCCAATTCTTTTCCCTTCAAAGATAAAGGGAAAACCTTTTTCATCACTTCATCTCCGGGTAAACCTGCAAGCTTAAGGATTAGCTAGCAGTTGTTCTATCATACCCCTCAAAGGATTAGCTAGCAGTTGTTCTACCATGCCAATCCACAAATTTGTTCTACATATATCAAGTGCATATCAGGATGTTCTTTTCCGTCTCCTGCATAAGGATTAGCTAGCAGTTGTTCTATCATACCCGAAGGAATTTCATATTCAATATTTTCAGAAGGTGCAGTAGGTTGAGGGGAGGCTAATTGTGGTTCCGGTCGAGCTGAAGATACCCCGAACAAACCCCTCAAAGGATTGTTTTCCATAGTAACAAGTGAGAAAAAAATTCAGCACACTATATAAATGTTTCCTTACCAAATTCCACTTACCAAAGGCGCTTCACTCCCCGTTAACGGTGCTACAAAATAGCCTTGATGACCCGCAAGTATAGGGGATCAATTGTAGCTCTTTTCGGTAAGTAAGAGTGTCGAACCCAACGAGGAGCAGAAGGAAATGACAAGTAGTTTTCAATAAGGTAATGTCTGCAAGTGCTGAAATTGTAAGTAGCGGAGTAATTTGATAGCAAGATAATTTGTGACGAGCAAGTAATGATAGTAGTAACAAAAGTGCAGCAAGGTAGCCCAATCCTTTTGAGGCAAAGGATAGGCCAAAACGGTCTCTTATGATAAGCAAAGGGGGGGGGGGGGGGGGGGGGGGGGGGGGGGGGGGGGGGGGGGGGGGGGGGGGGGGGGGGGGGGGGGGGGGGGGGGGGGGGGGGGGGGGGGGGGGGGGGGGGGGGGGGGGGGGGGGGGGGGGGGGGGGGGGGGGGGGGGGGGGGGGGGGGGGGGGGGGGGGGGGGGGGGGGGGGGGGGGGGGGGGGGGGGGGGGGGGGGGGGGGGGGGGGGGGGGGGGGGGGGGGGGGGGGGGGGGGGGGGGGGGGGGGGGGGGGGGGGGGGGGGGGGGGGGGGGGGGGGGGGGGGGGGGGGGGGGGGGGGGGGGGGGGGGGGGGGGGGGGGGGGGGGGGGGGGGGGGGGGGGGGGGGGGGGGGGGGGGGGGGGGGGGGGGGGGGGGGGGGGGGGGGGGGGGGGGGGGGGGGGGGGGGGGGGGGGGGGGGGGGGGGGGGGGGGGGGGGGGGGGGGGGGGGGGGGGGGGGGGGGGGGGGTATGTTGCTATTGCTTTCTTCATGACTTATACATGTTCCTATGACTGAGATTATGCAGCTCCCGTTTACCGGAGGAACACTTTGTGTGCTACCAAACGTCACAACGTAAATGGGTGATTATAAAGGTGCTCTACAGGTATCTCCAAAGGTACTTGTTGGGTTGGCGTATTTCGAGATTAGGATTTGTCACTCCGATTGTCGGAGAGGTATCTCTGGGCCCACTCAGTAATGGACATCACTATAAGCCTTGCAAGCATTGTGACTAATGAGTTAGTTGCAGGATGATGTATTACGGAATGAGTAAAGAGACTTGCCAGTAACGAGATTGAACTAGGTATCGAGATACTGACGATCGAATCTCGGGCAAGTAACATACCGATGACAAAGGGAACAACGTATGTTGTTATGCGGTCTGACCGATAAAGATCTTCGTAGAATATGTGGGAACCAATATGAGCATCCAGGTTCCCCTATTGTTTATTGTCCGGAGAGGTGTCTCGGTCATGTCTACATAGTTCTCGAACCCGTAGGGTCCGCACGCTTAACGTTACGATGACAGTTTTATTATGAGTTTATGTATGTTGATGTACCGAAGGACTTCGGAGTCCCGGATGAGATCGAGGACATGACGAGGAGTCTCGAAATGGCCGAGACGTAAAGATCGATATATTGGACGACTATATTCGGACTTCAGAAAGGTTCCGAGTGATTCGGGTATTTTTTGGAGTACCGGAGAGTTACGGGAATTCGTATTGGGCCTTAATGGGCCATACGGGAAAGGAGAGAAAGACCCCAAAGGGTGGCCGCACCCCTCCCCATGGGCTAGTCCGAATTGGACTAGGGAGGGGGGCGCCCCCTTCCTTCTTTCTCCTTCCCCCTTCCCTTCTCCTACTCCCACAAGGAAAGGAGGAGTCCTACTCCCGGTGGGAGTAGGACTCCCCCCTTGGGCGCGCCACCTCCCCTTGCCGGCCCTCTCCCCCTTGCTCCTTTATATACGGGGGCAGGGGCACCCCATGGACGCACACAATTGATATACGATATTTTAGCCGTGTGCGGTGCCCCCCTCCACCATATTACACTTCGATAATATCGTTGCGGAGCTTAGGCGAAGCCCTGCGTCGGTAGAACATCATCATCATCACCACGCCGTCGTGCTGACGAAACTCTCCCTCAACACTCGGCTGGATCGGAGTTCGTGGGACGTCATCGAGCTGAACGTGTGCTGAACTCGGAGGTGCCGTGCGTTCGGTACTTGATCGGTCGGATCGTGAAGACGTACGACTACATCAACCGCGTTGTGATAACGCTTCCGCTTTCGGTCTACGAGGGTACGTGGACAACACTCTCCACTCTCGTTGCTATGCATCACCATGATCTTGCGTGTGCGTAGGATTTTTTTTTTGAAATTACTACGTTCCCCAACAGGGGCATCCGAGCCTGGTTTTATGCGTTGATGCTATGCACGAGTAGAACACAAGTGAGTTGTGGGCGATATAAGTCATACTGCTTACCAGCATGTCATACTTTGGTTCAGCGGTATTGTGAGATGAAGCGGCCCAGACCGACATTACGCGTACGCTTACGCGAGACTGGTTTCACCGTTGGGAGCACTCGTTGCTTAAAGGTGACCGGCGGGTGTCTGTCTCTCTCACTTTAGTTGAACCGAATGTGGCTACGCCCGGTCCTTGCGAAGGTTAAAACAGCACCAACTTGACGAACTATCGTTGTGGTTTTGATGCGTAGGTAAGAACGGTTCTTGCTAAGCCCGTAGGAGCCACGTAAAACTTGCAACAACAAAGTAGAGGACGTCTAACTTGTTTTTGCAGGGCATGTTGTGATGTGATATTGTCAAGACATGATGCTATATTTTATTGTATGAGATGATCATGTTTTGTAACCGAGTTATCGGCAACTGGCAGGAGCCATATGGTTGTCGCTTTATTGTATGCAATGCAATCGCCATGTAATTGTTTTACTTTATCACTAAGCGGTAGCGATAGTCATAAATGCAATAAGTTGCCGAGACGACAACGATACTACGATGGAGATCAAGGTGTCGCACCGGTGACGATGGTGATCATGACGGTGCTTCGGAGTATTGTTGCAAACCCATTCATATTTTATTTTTGCATTATATCTATTGTATTCCAACTTTTCTATGGCAAAAACTCTTCAAAGGAAACCATAGAATCATCAAAACAAGCACACAACGCAAAGAAAATAGAATCTGTCAAAAACAGAACAGTCTGTAGCAATCTGGATATTTTGAATACTTCTGTAACTCAAAAATTTCTGAACAATTAGGACAACGTAGGCAATTTGTATACCAATTGTGTGTAAAAAATTCAGAATTTTATCAAGCTTCTGTGATTTTAAACAATTCTGTGACTGTCACACAAAGTTTCTGTTTTTCAACAAGATCAAATCAACTATCACCCAACATGATCCCAAAGGCTTTGCTTGGCACAAACACTAACTAAAACATGAAAAACACAATCATAACAGTACCATGATTGTGCAAACAATCAAAAGCAGAAAGGAAAAGACAAAAATAAATTGTATGCATTGGGTTGCCTCCCAATAAGCGCTATCGTTTTACGCCCCTAGCTAGGCATAATGCAAAGGATCTAAGTATTGTCATCTTTGTTTCTAGATCCATACGATGCCCTCATGATTGATTCATATGGTGGCTTAATTCTAGTTCTAGGGAAGTGTTCCATACCCTTCCTTATGAAGGAAATATGCCCTAGAGGCAATAATAAAGCATTATATATTTCCTTATATCATGATAAACGTTTATTATTCATGCTAGAATTGTATTAACGGGGGGGGGGGGGGGGGGGGGGGGGGGGGGGGGGGGGGGGGGGGGGGGGGGGGGGGGGGGGGGGGGGGGGGGGGGGGGGGGGGGGGGGGGGGGGGGGGGGGGGGGGGGGGGGGGGGGGGGGGGGTGCACCATGCTTTACGGCTTATAATCGGGGCTTCAAAGACGTTTTTGAAACGCCACGGTGCATATGAGATGTTCTAAGAGTTGAAATTAATATTTCAGACTCATGCCCATGTCGAAAGGTATGAGACCTTTGACAAGTACTTTGCCTACAAGATGGAGGAGAATAGCTCAGCTAGTGAGCATGTGCTCAGAATGTCTGAGTACTACAATCACTTGAATCAAGTGGGAGTTGATCTTCCAGATAAGATAGTGATTGACAGAGTTCTCTTGTCACTATCACCAAGTTACTAGAACTTCGTGATGAACTATAATATGCAAGGGATAACAAAAACGATTCCCAAGCTCTTCGTGATGCTGAAATCGACGAAGGTAGAAATCAAGAAAAGCATCAAGTGTTTATGGTTGACAAGACCACTAGTTTCAAGAAAAGGGCAAAGGGAAGAAGGGGAACTTCAAGGAGAACGGCAAACAAGTTGCTGCTCAAGTGAAGAAGCCCAAGTCTGGACCTAAGCCTGAGACTAAGTGCTTCTACTGCAAAGGGACTGGTCACTAGAAGCGGAACTGCCCCAAGTATTTGGCGGATAATAAGGATGGCAAAGTGAACAAAGGTATATTTGATATACATGTTATTGATGTGTACTTTACTAGTGTTTATGACAACCCCTCAGTATTTGATACTAGTTCAGTTACTTAAGATTAGTAACTCGAAACGGGAGTTGCAGAATGAACAGAGACTAGTTAAGGATGAAGTGACGATTTGTGTTGGAAGTAGTTCCAAGATTGATATGATCATCATCGTACACTCCCTATACTTTCGGGATTAGTGTTGAACCTAAATAAATGTTATTTGGTGTTTGCGTTGAGCATGAATATGATTTGATCATGTTTATTGCAATACGGTTATTCATTTAAAGTCAGAGAATAATTGTTGTTCTGTTTACATGAATAGAAACTTCGATGGTCATACACCCAATGAAAATAGTTTGTTGGATCTCGATCGTAGTGATACACATATTCATAATATGGAAGCCAAAAGATGCAAAGTTAATAATGATACTGCAACTAATTTGTGGCACTGCCGTTTAGGTCATATTGGTGTAAAGCGCATGAAGAAAATCCATGCTGATGGGCTTTTGGAATCACTTGATTATGAATCAGTTGATGCTTGCGAACCATGCCTCATGGGCAAGATGACTAAGACTCCGTTCTGCGGAACAATGGAGCGAGGTACAGACTTATTGGAAATAATACATACCGATGTATGCGGTCCGATGAGTGTTGGGGGGGGGGGGGGGGGGGGGGGGGGGGGGGGGGGGGGGGGGGGGGGGGGGGGGGGGGGGGGGGGGGGGGGGTTGTGGCGCTGCCGTTTAGGTCATATTGGTGTAAAGCGCATGAAGAAACTCCACTCTGATGGACTTTTGGAATCACTTGATTATGAATCACTTGGTACTTGCGAACCATGCCCCATGGGCAAGATGGCTAAAACTCCGCTCTCCTGAACAATGGAGCGAGCAACAGATTTGTTGGAAATCATACATACTGATGTATGTGGTCCAATGAATATTGAGGCTCGCGGCGGATATCGTTATTTTCTGACCTTCACAGATGATTTGAGCAGATATGGGTATATCTACTTGATGAAACATAAGTCTGAAACATTTGAAAAGTTCAAAGAATTTCAGAGTGAAGTAGAAAATCATCGTAACAAGAAAATAAAGTTTCTGCGATCCGATCATGGAGGAGATTATTTGAGTTACGAGTTTGGTCTTCATTTGAAACAATGCGGAATAGTTTCACAACTCACGCCACCCAGAACACCACAGCGCAATGGTGTGTCCGAACGTCGTAACCACACTTTATTAGATATGGTGCGATCTATGATGTCTCTTACTGATTTACCGCTATCGTTTTGGGGTTATGCTTTAGAGACGGCTGCATTCATGTTAAATAGGGCACCATCTAAATCCGTTGAGATGACACCTTATGAACTGTGGTTTGGCAAGAAACCCAAGTTGTCGTTTCTTAAAGTTTGGGGCTGCGATGCTTATGTGAAAAAGCTTCAACCTGATAAGCTCGAACCCAAATCGAAGAAATGTGTCTTCATAGGATACCCAAAGGAGACTGTTGGGTACACCTTCTATCACAGATCCGAAGGCAAGACATTCGTTGTTAAGAATGGATCCTTTCTAGAGAAGGAGTTTCTCTCGAAAGAAGTGAGTGGGAGGAAAGTAGAACTTGATGAGGTAACTGCACCTGCTCCCTTATTGGAAAATAGTTCATCACAGAAATCAGTTCCTGTGACTTCTACACCAATTAGTGAGGAAGTTTATGATGATGATCATGTAACTTTAGATCAAGTTACTACCGAACCTCGTAGGTCAACCAGAGTAAGATCCGCACCAGAGTGGTACGGTAATCCTGTTCTGGAGGTCATGTTACTTGACCATGACGAACCTACGAACTATGAGGAAGCGATGATGAGCCTAGATTCCACGAAATGGCTTGAGGCCATGAAATCTGAGATGGGATCCATGTATGGGGGGGGGGGGGGGGGGGGGGGGGGGGGGGGGGGGGGGGGGGGGGGGGGGGGGGGGGGGGGGGGGGGGGGGGGGGGGGGGGGGGGGGGGGGGGGGGGGGGGGGGGGGGGGGGGGGGGGGGGGGGGGGGGGGGGGGGGGGGGGGGGGGGGGGGGGGGGGGGGGGGGGGGGGGGGGGGGGGGGGGGGGGGGGGGGGGGGGGGGGGGGGGGGGGGGGGGGGGGGGGGGGGGGGGGGGGGGGGGGGGGGGGGGGGGGGGGGGGGGGGGGGGGGGGGGGGGGGGGGGGGGGGGGGGGGGGGGGGGGGGGGGGGGGGGGGGGGGGGGGGGGGGGGGGGGGGGGGGGGGGGGGGGGGGGGGGGGGGGGGGGGGGGGGGGGGGGGGGGGGGGGGGGGGGGGGGGGGGGGGGGGGGGGGGGGGGGGGGGGGGGGGGGGGGGGGGGGGGGGGGGGGGGGGGGGGGGGGGGGGGGGGGGGGGGGGGGGGGGGGGGGGGGGGGGGGGGGGGGGGGGGGGGGGGGGGGGGGGGGGGGGGGGGGGGGGGGGGGGGGGGGGGGGGGGGGGGGGGGGGGGGGGGGGGGGGGGGGGGGGGGGGGGGGGGGGGGGGGGGGGGGGGGGGGGGGGGGGGGGGGGGGGGGGGGGGGGGGGGGGGGGGGGGGGGGGGGGGGGGGGGGGGGGGGGGGGGGGGGGGGGGGGGGGGGGGGGGGGGGGGGGGGGGGGGGGGGGGGGGGGGGGGGGGGGGGGGGGGGGGGGGGGGGGGGGGGGGGGGGGGGGGGGGGGGGGGGGGATATTGATTGCATGTGATGTTTATCCTTTATGCATCTTATTTTGCTTAGTTCAACGGTAGCATTATAAGATGATCTCTCACTAAATTTCATGGTACAAGTGTTCTCCCTGAGTATGCACCGTTCCGAAAGTTCGTCGTGCCGAGACTCCACGTGATGATCGGGTGTGATAAGCTCTACGTTCACATACAACGGGTGCAAGCCAGTTTTGCACGTGCAAAATACTCGGCTTAAACTTGACGAGCCTAGCATATGCAGATATGGCCTCGGAACACTAAAACCGAAAGGTCGAGCGTGAATCATATAGTAGATATGATCAACATAGTGATGTTCACCATTGAAAACTACTCCATCTCACGTGATGATCGGACATGGTTTATTGTATGAGATAATGATGTTTTGTAACAGAGTTATCGGCAGCTGGCAGGAGCCATATGGTTGTCGCTTTATTGTATGAAATGCAATCGCCATGTAATTGCTTTACTTTATCACTAAGCGGTAGCGATAGTCGTAGAAGCAATAGTTGGCGAGACGACAACGATGCTACGATGGAGATCAAGGTGTCGCGCCGGTGACGATGGTGATCATGACGGTGCCTTGGAGATGGAGATCAAAGGCACAAGATGATGATGGCCATATCATATCACTTGGGGGGGGGGGGGGGGGGGGGGGGGGGGGGGGGGGGGGGGGGGGGGGGGGGGGGGGGGGGGGGGGGGGGGGGGGGGGGGGGGGGGGGGGGGGGGGGGGGGGGGGGGGGGGGGGGGGGGGGGGGGGGGGGGGGGGGGGGGGGGGGGGGGGGGGGGGGGGGGGGGGGGGGGGGGGGGGGGGGGGGGGGGGGGGGGGGGGGGGGGGGGGGGGGGGGGGGGGGGGGGGGGGGGGGGGGGGGGGGGGGGGGGGGGGGGGGGGGGGGGGGGGGGGGGGGGGGGGGGGGGGGGGGGGGGGGGGGGGGGGGGGGGGGGGGGGGGGGGGGGGGGGGGGGGGGGGGGGGGGGGGGGGGGGGGGGGGGGGGGGGGGGGGGGGGGGGGGGGGGGGGGGGGGGGGGGGGGGGGGGGGGGGGGGGGGGGGGGGGGGGGGGGGGGGGGGGGGGGGGGGGGGGGGGGGGGGGGGGGGGGGGGGGGGGGGGGGGGGGGGGGGGGGGGGGGGGGGGGGGGGGGGGGGGGGGGGGGGGGGGGGGGGGGGGGGGGGGGGGGGGGGGGGGGGGGGGGGGGGGGGGGGGGGGGGGGGGGGGGGGGGGGGGGGGGGGGGGGGGGGGGGGGGGGGGGGGGGGGGGGGGGGGGGGGGGGGGGGGGGGGGGGGGGGGGGGGGGGGGGGGGGGGGGGGGGGGGGGGGGGGGGGGGGGGGGGGGGGGGGGGGGGGGGGGGGGGGGGGGGGGGGGGGGGGGGGGGGGGGGGGGGGGGGGGGGGGGGGGGGGGGGGGGGGGGGGGGGGGGGGGGGGGGGGGGGGGGGGGGGGGGGGGGGGGGGGGGGGGGGGGGGGGGGGGGGGGGGGGGGGGGGGGGGGGGGGGGGGGGGGGGGGGGGGGGGGGGGGGGGGGGGGGGGGGGGGGGGGGGGGGGGGGGGGGGGGGGGGGGGGGGGGGGGGGGGGGGGGGGGGGGGGGGGGGGGGGGGGGGGGGGGGGGGGGGGGGGGGGGGGGGGGGGGGGGGGGGGGGGGGGGGGGGGGGGGGGGGGGGGGGGGGGGGGGGGGGGGGGGGGGGGGGGGGGGGGGGGGGGGGGGGGGGGGGGGGGGGGGGGGGGGGGGGGGGGGGGGGGGGGGGGGGGGGGGGGGGGGGGGGGGGGGGGGGGGGGGGGGGGGGGGGGGGGGGGGGGGGGGGGGGGGGGGGGGGGGGGGGGGGGGGGGGGGGGGGGGGGGGGGGGGGGGGGGGGGGGGGGGGGGGGGGGGGGGGGGGGGTCAACATTCATCGGACCACATACATCAGTATGTATGATTTCTAACAAATTTGTTGCTCGCTCCATTGTTCCGGAGAATGGCATTTTAGTCATCTTGCCCATGAGGCATGGTTCGCAAGTACCAAGTGATTCAAAATCAAGTGATTCCAAAAGTCCATCAGAATGGAGTTTCTTCATGCGCTTTACACCAATATGACCTAAACGGCAGTGCCTCAAATAAGTTGCACTATTATTATCAACTCTGCATCTTTTGGCTTCAATATTATGAATATGTGTATCACTACTATCGAGATTCAACATAAATAGACCACTCTTCAAGGGTGCATGACCATAAAAGATATTACTCATATAAATAGAACAACCATTATTCTCTGATTTAAATGAATAACTGTCTCGCATCAAACAAGATCCAGATATAATGTTCATGCTCAACGCTGGCACCAAATAACAATTATTCAGGTCTAAAACTAATCCCGAAGGTAGATGTAGAGGTAGCGTGCCGACTGCGATCACATCGACTTTGAAACCGTTTCCCACGCGCATCGTCACCTCGTCCTGAGCCAATCTTCGCTTAATCCGTAGTCCCTGTTTCGAGTTGCAAATATTAGAAACAGAACCAGTATCAAATACCCAGGCACTACTGTGAGCATTAGTAAGGTACACATCAATAACATGTATATCACATATACCTTTGTTCACCTTGCCATCCTTCTTATCCGCCAAATACTTGGGGCAGTTTCGCTTCCAGTGACCAGTCCCTTTGCAGTAGAAGCACTCAGTCTCAGGCTTAGGTCCAGACTTGGGCTTCTTCACTTGAGCAGCAACTTGCTTGCCGTTCTTCTTAAAGTTCCCCTTCTTCCCTTTACCCTTTTTCTTGAAACTGGTGGTCTTGTTGACCATCAACACTTGATGCTCCTTCTTGATTTCTACCTCCTCAGCCTTTAGCATTGCGAAGAGCTCGGGAATTGTCTTATCCATCCCTTGCATATTATAGTTCATCACGAAGCTCTTGTAGCTTGGTGGCAGTGATTGAAGAATTCTATCAATGACACTATCATCAGGAAGATTAACTCCCAGTTGAATCAAGTGATTGTTATACCCAGACATTTTGAGTATATGCTCACTGACAGAGCTATTCTCCTCCATCTTGCAGCTGTAGAACTTATTGGAGAC
>JAAAWM010007861.1:0-10607 GCA_036873465.1 Thinopyrum obtusiflorum
GTCTTGTTGCACCGATATGGAAACCTTTGCCTGATGCCTCGGTACTCCTCGCCTGCGCTTGCCTCCTTAGCACCAAAGAGGAAACGAGGACACTATGCGCGCTGGCGCCCGCCTGGTCTTGGTCGTCATGGCTTGCGTCATGGGAACCTCACGAGGTTCCCCCCGCCTTGATCTCTCCGCCCCTCGCGAGCCAACCTGGTGAGGCCGCCCCTAAGGAGGTCTTGCGTCGTCCGCCTCGCGAGGCTTGGCCCCTCGCGAGGGTCTTGAGCGTTTGCTGGTGAGGACGGGCCGTACTGGGCCGCGGGTAGAGCCACGCCGTGGGCCGCAGGCAGGCAAGTCTGGGGACCCCCGTTCCCAGGACGCTGACAGAGTGCTAGAAAGGATGTGTAGCGTGCATTTGGTTTGCTCCAATATCACTAAGCTATTGTTCGGCACGATGCTAGAACATGATCATAGTAGGATGAGCATGATGACAGACTCTATGACCAAGGGTGGGATTACCAGGGTGAGTTGGTTGAGCCTGAAGGTGGAGCGGGAATGTTTGCACAATTCATCCATTTTCATCATGAAATGCGTTATCAGGCAACTCACATTCAACTTCAAGATGATTTGATTGAGCATGTGTGGACTCGCATAGTAAATCAATAGTTGTATTTGCTCTTTTCCCTCCAATTGTTTTCTATAATTTTACATTTATATGGTTGTAAAACTAAGTTATTTCTATTTATTTGGCTGTAAGCTATCTGACTTATTTGTTTAATAATGTGCAATGTTCCATTCATTTGTTTATTTGTTGTAAATGTCTAAATATCTAAAATGAGAAAACTTAGATATAAAAAATGATGGTGATGACCAAATGGGTCACCCCGTTGGGCGCACTTACTAGAAAAGAGCGGACAAGGTGGAGCCACCGTCCCTCCTGGACACCCGAAAGAATAAAAAGCGGACAAACTCCACGTCCGTTTGGGTTGGCCGGTTAGGCCAAATCCAATGTATAGACCCAAATGGGCGCGGGTTTTGTCCGCATTTTGTTCGTTGAAGTCGGTAGTAGGGGCGGGGTTCACCTCTTGTCCTTGCATTTTTGGGCATTGCACCCAACCGGTAGACCCGTTTGGTCCACCTCGCCCCTTTTTTTTGCAAAATTTATAAATTTGGACATTCTAACATATAAATCAAATAAAAAAATAAAAATAAAACATTGCACATTATTAAACAAATAAGTCACCTAGTTTTTACAACACAATAAATAAAAACCACAAGCTTACAACCAAATGAATTTAAAATAATAGCAAATACATTGAAAAAAGAGCAGCTACATCTATTGGCTTCCTATGTGAGTCCACCTATGCTCGATTAAATCATCTTGAAGTTGAATGTGAGTAGTCCAATGACACATTTCTTGATGAAATTGGGTGTACTGCGCATATGTTGCCGCTCCGTCCTTAGGCTCAACGTTTTCACCTTGTTAACGCTCATCAAAGAGGTTGTCATCACGCTCATCCTCTATGATCATGTTGTGCATGATCACAGAAGCAGTAATCACCTTGCACATCCTCCGAGTGCTCCATGTTCTAGAAGGGTACCAAACAATAGCCCATTGAGATTGGAACACACCAAAAGCACGCTCCACATCCTTTCTTGCACTCTCTTATTCTTTGGCAAACCTAACCCTCTTCTTTCCTACGGACTCGGAGATTGTCTTGACAATCGTAGACCACTGAGGATAGATACCATCAGCTAGGTAGTATCCTTTGTTGTATTGGTGGCCATTGACCTCAAAGTTGACATATGGGTATTGGCCTTCCGAAAGCCTCGCGAACACCAAAGAGCGCTGAAGCACATTTGATGTCATTGTGAGAACCCGCCATGCCAAAAAAGAGTGTCAAATCTGGAGATCTTGTGATGCCACTGCTTCAATTATGACTGTGCAAGCTTTAACATGCCTCTTATATCGCCTCTGCCAAGCAAATGGTCAGTTCTTGCACTCCCAGTGCATACAATCTATGCTTCCAAGCATTCCTGGAAAGCCTCTCGATTCATTTATGGCTAACAACCGGGTTGTATCCGCATCCACATCATTTGGTTCTACCAAGTACTCTGGGCCAAACACTACGACCACAACTTTGTAAAATTTGTACAATGCCTCAAGGCATGTGGACTCACTCATGCAGACATACTCATCCACAAGATCACCAGGAATTCTGTATGCAAGCATCCGAACAGTTGTGGTGCATTTATGATAAGAGGGGGGGGGGGGGGGGGGGGGGGGGGGGGGGGGGGGGGGGGGGGGGGGGGGGGGGGGGGGGGGGGGGGGGGGGGGGGGGGGGGGGGGGGGGGGGGGGGGGGGGGGGGGGGGGGGGGGGGGGGGGGGGGGGGGGGGGGGGGGGGGCTGTATGCAAGCATCCGAACAGTTGTGGTGCATTTATGATAAGAGGAGAAGTCAACATTTCCAAGGGCATCAGGCTTGCATTTGAAGGAATCATCATACCCCATCACTCCCTCCCGAATACGGTTGAACAAATGTCTCACCATCCGGAAACATTGCCGAAAAAGCATGGCAGAGAATAGTGGTTCCTTGACCTCGAAACAATCACTGTAGAGTAGGCAATGACCGCTTTCTCTCTTACTATTCAACCCTGAAGCATGGCACATGATCGATCCTCTAAACAATGGTCGCTAACTTGAAATGTGCTCATTGACGACCAAACTAGCAACCACAACATCCTCATCGCCGAACTTATCTTTGGACGATGAACATAGGGTGTTACTGTAAAAAAATCATCCGAGCTATCCACCATGATCCTTCGGAGTGATGAATTTGTACCTCACTAGACGAGGCTGGGCTGGAGGAGCCTCGGCCGAGCAAACGTCCCACACCTTGTGGGCTGCGACGGAGGCATGCGTGGACAAGTTGCGGCCGTTGAAGGGCACCGTCCTTAGCCCATTCACGCGGCAGGTCTGTCGAAGCTCGTGTCCTCCGGCGGTGACCGTGGAGGTAGAGATTGTATGTCGAGGGTTGCCGGCGACCCTGCGTAGGCGGGCCTTGTAGTACTTGATACGTCTCCAATGTATCGGGGGGGGGGGGGGGGGGGGGGGGGGGGGGGGGGGGGGGGGGGGGGGGGGGGGGGGGGGGGGGGGGGGGGGGGGGGGGGGGGGGGGGGGGGGGGGGGGGGGGGGGGGGGGGGGGGGGGGGGGGGGGGGGGGGGGGGGGGGGGGGGGGGGGGGGGGGGGGGGGGGGGGGGGGGGGGGGGGGGGGGGGGGGGGGGGGGGGGGGGGGGGGGGGGGGGGGGGGGGGGGGGGGGGGGGGGGGGGGGGGGGGGGGGGGGGGGGGGGGGGGGGGGGGGGGGGGGGGGGGGGGGGGGGGGGGGGGGGGGGGGGGGGGGGGGGGGGGGGGGGGGGGGGGGGGGGGGGGGGGGGGGGGGGGGGGGGGGGGGGGGGGGGGGGGGGGGGGGGGGGGGGGGGGGGGGGGGGGGGGGGGGGGGGGGGGGGGGGGGGGGGGGGGGGGGGGGGGGGGGGGGGGGGGGGGGGGGGGGGGGGGGGGGGGGGGGGGGGGGGGGGGGGGGGGGGGGGGGGGGGGGGGGGGGGGGGGGGGGGGGGGGGGGGGGGGGGGGGGGGGGGGGGGGGGGGGGGGGGGGGGGGGGGGGGGGGGGGGGGGGTATGTGTTTAATCTCTCTCTCTCTCTCTTGTGTTCTTGAGATGTCACGATCTTGATGTATCGCGGTGAAGGAAATATGCCCTAGAGGCAATAATAAAGTTGTTATTTATATTTCCTTATATCATGATAAATGTTTATTATTCATGATAGAATTGTATTAACCGGAAACTTGATACATGTGTGAATACATAGACAAAACAGAGTGTCCCTAGTATGCCTCTGAAGGAAATATGCCCTAGAGGCAATAATAAAGTTATTATTTATTTCCTTATATCATGATAAATGTTTATTATTCATGCTAGAATTGTATTAACCGGAAACTTAGTACATGTGTGAATACATAGATAAACAGAGTGTCACTAGTATGCCTCTACTTGACTACCTCGTTGAATCAAAGATGGTTAAGTTTCCTAGCCATAGACATGAGTTGTCATTTGATTAACGGGATTACATCATTAGAGAATGATGTGATTGACTTGACCCATCCGTTAGCTTAGCACGATTATCATTTAGTTTGTTGCTATTGCTTTCTTCATGACTTATTGATGTCTAGTACGCAACCTTCTTCTTGTAGACGTTGTTGGGCCTCCAAGTGCAAAGGTTTGTAGGACAGTAGCAAATTTCCCTCAAGTGGATGACCTAAGGTTTATCAATCCGTGGGAGGCGTAGGATGAAGATTGTCTATCTCAAACAACCCTGCAACCAAATAACAAAGAGTCTCTTGTGTCCCCAACACACCCAATACAATGGTAAATTGTATAGGTGCATTAGTTCGGCGAAGAGATGGTGATACAAGTGCAATATGGATGGTAGATATAGGTTTTTGTAATCTGAAAATATAAAAACAGCAAGGTAACTAATGATAAAAGTGAGAACAAACGGTACTGCAATGCGTTGAAACAAGGCCTAGGGTTCATGCTTTCACTAGTGCAAGTTCTCTCAACAATAATAACATAATGGGGGGGGGGGGGGGGGGGGGGGGGGGGGGGGGGGGGGGGGGGGGGGGGGGGGGGGGGGGGGGGGGGGGGGGGGGGGGGGGGGGGGGGGGGGGGGGGGGGGGGGGGGGGGGGGGGGGGGGGGGGGGGGGGGGGGGGGGGGGGGGGGGGGGGGGGGGGGGGGGGGGGGGGGGGGGGGGGGGGGGGGGGGGGGGGGGGGGGGGGGGGGGGGGGGGGGGGGGGGGGGGGGGGGGGGGGGGGGGGGGGGGGGGGGGGGGGGGGGGGGGGGGGGGGGGGGGGGGGGGGGGGGGGGGGGGGGGGGGGGGGGGGGGGGGGGGGGGGGGGGGGGGGGGGGGGGGGGGGGGGGGGGGGGGGGGGGGGGGGGGGGGGGGGGGGGGGGGGGGGGGGGGGGGGGGGGGGGGGGGGGGGGGGGGGGGGGGGGGGGGGGGGGGGGGGGGGGGGGGGGGGGGGGGGGGGGGGGGGGGGGGGGGGGGGGGGGGGGGGGGGGGGGGGGGGGGGGGGGGGGGGGGGGGGGGGGGGGGGGGGGGGGGGGGGGGGGGGGGGGGGGGGGGGGGGGGGGGGGGGGGGGGGGGGGGGGGGGGGGGGGGGGGGGGGGGGGGCATGAATTGTTCAAGTGACCAATACAATGTTTGCTAACCTTCAATAAATTTAGCTCGCGATACATCAAGATCGTGCCAAATCAAGAACACGAGAGAGAGAGATCAAACACATAGCTACTGGTACATACCCTCAGCCCCGAGGGTGAACTACTCCCTCCTCGTCATGGAGAGCGCCGGGATGATGAAGATGGCCACCGGTGAGGGATCCCCCCTCTGGCAGGATGTCGGAACAGGGTCCCGATTGGTTTTTGGTGGCTACAGAGGCTTGCGGTGACGGAACTCCTGATCTATTATGTTCCTCGATGTTTTTAGGGTATATGGACATATATAGGCGAAAGAAGTCGGTCAGGGGAGCCACGAGGGGCCCACGAGGGTGGGGGCGCACCCAGGGGGTAGGGCACGCTTCCCTGCCTCGTGTCTTCCTCGAAGCTTCCCTGACGTCTACTCCAAGTCTCCTGGATTGCTTCCATTCCAAAAATAACTCTCCCGAAGGTTTCATTCCGTTTGGACTCCATTTGATATTATTCCTTTTCTTCGAAACACTGAAATAGGCAAGAAAACAACAATTTGGGCTGGGCCTCCGGTTAATAGGTTAGTCCCAAAAATAATATAAAAGTGTTTAGTAAGGCCCATAAACATCCAAAACAGATAATATAATAGCATGAATACTTCATAAATTATAGATACGTTGGAGACGTATCAGCATCCCCAAGCTTAATTCCTGCTCGTCCTCGAGTAGGTAAATGATACAAGAAATAATTTATGAAGTGTGAATGTTAGCAGGTGCACAAGTTTGATCAATGATAATTTCAATCACCTTTTCTAGCATCATTATATGTCATAACAGTAGCTCATATCATAAAGCTTCTCATGATCAAGTAACAAGCTATTCACATGTTAAAGTACAGATCATAAACTTTCTTGAAAACTAACAAACCGTGTTATTAGTCATCAAACAATTACAATTCGTCTTATTTTCAGGAAGGGTCTATGTCAGAGCTTTAATTCAGCAAACTTCACATACTCAACTATCATTTAGTCTTTCACAATTGCTAACACTCACGTGATATTTATGGGTTCAAAGTTTTAACCAGACACAGAGAAAGATAGGGGCTTATAGATTCGCCTCCCAACCTTTTACCTCAAGGGTAATGTCAACAATAATAGTTCATGATGCCTTACATCCAATTGGATATATATATCAGGATCCTTCCAACACAATGTGCTTGCCAAAGGATAAAATGTAAAAAGGAAAGTTGAAGATCACCAAGACTCTTGCATAAGGAATAAGACAAGAATAAAAGATAGGCCCTTCGCAGAGGGAAGCAGAGGTTGTCATGAGCTTTTAAGGTTGGATGCACAAAATCTGGGGGGGGGGGGGGGGGGGGGGGGGGGGGGGGGGGGGGGGGGGGGGGGGGGGGGGGGGGGGGGGGGGGGGGGGGGTATTGCTTCCACATCACAAGATCGTATAAAGCTTATTTTCTCCACACTAATAGGTCATACATATTTAGAGAGCAATTTTTATTGCATGCATCGATGACAACTTGCTTAAAGGATCTTACTCAATCCATAGGTAGGTATGGTGGACTCTCATGGCAATACTGGTTTAAGGGATGTTTGGAAGCACAAGTAGTATCTCTACTTGGTGCAAAGAATTTGGCTAGCATGAGGGGGGAAGGCAAGCTCAGCATGTTGAATGATCTATGACAATATACTTTATTTCAGATATAAGAAAACATAACCCATTACATTGTCTTCCTTGTCCAACATCAACCTTTTAACATGTCATATTTTAATGAGTGCTCACAATTACAAAAGATGTCCAAGTTCTCAAATCCTTAAAGACTCAATCCGATAAGATAACTTCAAAGGGAAAACTCAATCCATTACAAGAGAGTAGAGGGGGAGAAACATCGTAAGATCCAACTATAATAGCAAAGATCAGGATACATCAAGATCGTAGCACCTCAAGAACATGAGAGAGAGAGAGAGAAAGATCAAACACATAGCTACTGGTACATACCCTCAGCCCCGAGGGTGAACTACTCCCTCCTTGTCATGGAGAGCGCCGGGATGATGAAGATGGCCATCGGTGAGGGATTCCCCCTCCGGCAGGGTGCCGGAACAGGGTCCCGATTGGTTTTTGGTGGCTACAGTGGCTTGCGGTGGCGGAACTCCCGATCTATTCTGCTCCCTGATGTTTTTAGGGTATATGGACATATATAGGCGAAAGAAGTCGGTCAGGGGAGACATGAGGGGCCCATGAGGGTCGGGTGCGCCCAGGGGGTAGGGCACGCCTCCCTGCCTCGTGGCTTCCTGGAAGCTTCCCTGACGTCTACTCCAAGTCTCCTGGATTGCTTCCATTCCAAAAATAACTCTCCCGAAGGTTTCATTCCGTTTGGACTCCGTTTGATATTCCTTTTCTTCGAAACACTGAAATAGGCAAGAAAACAACAATTTGGGCTGGGCCTCCGGTTAATAGGTTAGTCCCAAAAATAATATAAAAGTGTTCAGTAAAGCCCATAAACATCCAAAACAGATAATATAATAGCATGAATACTTCATAAATTATAGATACATTGGAGACGTATCAGCATCCCCAAGCTTAATTCCTGCTCGTCCTCGAGTAGGTAAATGATAAAAGAAAGAATTTATGAAGTGTGAATGCTAGCAGGTGCACAAGTTTGATCAATGGTAATTTCAATCACCTTTTCTAGCACCATTATATATCATAACAATAGCTCAACTCATAGGACTTCTCATGATCAAGTAACAAGCTATTCACATGTTAAAGTATATATCATAAACTTTCTTGAAAACTAACAAACTGTGTTATTAGTCATCAAACAATTACAATTCGTCTTATTTTCAGGAAAGGTCTATGTCAGAGCTTTGATTCAGCAAACTTTAGATACTCAACTATCATTTAGTCTTTCACAATTGCTAACACTCACGTGATATTTATGGGTTCAAAGTTTTAATCAGAGAAAGAGAAAGATAAGGGCTTATAGATTCGCCTCCCAACCTTTTACCCCAAGAGTAATGTCAACAATAATAGTTCATGATGCCTTACATCCAATTGGATATATATATATATATCAGGATCTTTCCAACACAATGCGCTTGCCAAATGATAAAATGTGAAAAGGAAAGGTGAAGATCACCATGACTCTTGCATAAGGTATAAGACAAGAATAAAAGATAGGCCCTTCGCAGAGGGGAGCAGAGGTTGTCATGCGCTTTTATTGTTGGATGCACAAAATTTTAATGCGAAAGAACGTCACTTTATATTGCCACTTGTGATAGGGACCTTTATTGGGGGGGGGGGGGGGGGGGGGGGGGGGGGGGGGGGGGGGGGGGGGGGGGGGGGGGGGGGGGGGGGGGGGGGGGGGGGGGGGGGGGGGGGGGGGGGGGGGGGGGGGGGGGGGGGGGGGGGGGGGGGGGGGGGGGGGGGGGGGGGGGGGGGGGGGGGGGGGGGGGGGGGGGGGGGGGGGGGGGGGGGGGGGGGGGGGGGGGGGGGGGGGGGGGGGGGGGGGGGGGGGGGGGGGGGGGGGGGGGGGGGGGGGGGGGGGGGGGGGGGGGGGGGGGGGGGGGGGGGGGGGGGGGGGGGGGGGGGGGGGGGGGGGGGGGGGGGGGGGGGGGGGGGGGGGGGGGGGGGGGGGGGGGGGGGGGGGGGGGGGGGGGGGGGGGGGGGGGGGGGGGGGGGGGGGGGGGGGGGGGGGGGGGGGGGGGGGGGGGGGGGGGGGGGGGGGGGGGGGGGGGGGGGGGGGGGGGGGGGGGGGGGGGGGGGGGGGGGGGGGGGGGGGGGGGGGGGGGGGGGGGGGGGGGGGGGGGGGGGGGGGGGGGGGGGGGGGGGGGGGGGGGGGGGGGGGGGGGGGGGGGGGGGGGGGGGGGGGGGGGGGGGGGGGGGGGGGGGGGGGGGGGGGGGGGGGGGGGGGGGGGGGGGGGGGGGGGGGGGGGGGGGGGGGGGGGGGGGGGGGGGGGGGGGGGGGGGGGGGGGGGGGGGGGGGGGGGGGGGGGGGGGGGGGGGGGGGGGGGGGGGGGGGGGGGGGGGGGGGGGGGGGGGGGGGGGGGGGGGGGGGGGGGGGGGGGGGGGGGGGGGGGGGGGGGGGGGGGGGGGGGGGGGGGGGGGGGGGGGGGGGGGGGGGGGGGGGGGGGGGGCGATATTCGGAAGGCTCTTGCTGAACTTCGTACCAAAAAGCTAATTATTCTATCCGGGACTCCATTCCAAAACAACTTGGAGAGCTTTGTACCATTATGCGCCTGTTACTTCCGGGTAATGATGAAGCCATGGTTTTCTTGAATCCTTTGACAGTAGACAACGTGACATATAGAAGGGTAGATGAGATCAGAAAAAATATGGACCATTTTCTGCACATCCAGAATGGCGCCATTTTGTTAAATCCCTTAAAGGTTAAGAGAATCCGTTATGATTCTGAATCCTATTTCTATAGCCAGGGACTAAAGATTTTCCTCGTATATAAGAAATCACAATCCAATCATTTAAAAAATGATACATTTGCATAGAATTTGTTCTCGACGTCAACGATGCCCGGCCCGCATCCTCGCCGTCGACCCATTCGCGACGACGTCCTGCTTCAGAGGAGCCATGTCCGGGACTGGGCTCCGCTTGGCTAGCACTGGGAGGTGCTACCTTCAGGGGCACGCCGCTTGGTGAGGAACCCGACCCCGGGTCCCGTCGTCGACCCGGAGCTCCTTTGGTGGCGTTCGCGTGGGCCACTTTCGGTGCGGAGGGAGCCGGCCCCGTCGGAGGTGGTACGTCGCCGTGTCAGGGAGGAGGACGAGCACGTTCGTCGCTACATGGCTGCGTTGGACGTCAGGTTCTCCAATACCTGGCAGGTTCTTCGAGGATCTCACCCGAGCTATGATCCTGTGATGGTTCCTTCTCTTTGGGTGTCCACAGCCCACGCCTCAGGAACCGCGAGTGAACTAGATTATTCGATAGTGTTCGATCTGTATTAGCTAGCTAGTGATGTTTTCGAGATATTCGAGACGATGTATTCGAGATTATATATTATTCGATAATATTCGAGACGATGTATTCGAGATTATATTCGATGATGCATATTAATTATCTGGATTATTCGAGATGCATATTATGAACTATGATTCAGTTTTTCCTTTGATTGCATGCATGCATTCTAATTTGAATACTAATTTGTTTTATATTTCTTCTGGATTAGTTAAATAAAAGCTATGGCGGACAATACCGGCAGAGAAGGAGAAGATGCCATGTTCGAGATCATACGCTCCCCGAGCCGGCCAGATGAGAATGAAGATGATGACGGCTCACAATATCTGAACAATACCGGGGAGGGTGATATGATATTCGATGAAGACGAACGAATAGATGAAGTCCAGAACTATGATGATCTT
>JAAAWM010007862.1:0-10615 GCA_036873465.1 Thinopyrum obtusiflorum
AAGAGGTGCTTTGTGATGGGTTCGATCTTACGGTGCTTGATCCCAGTGACAGTAGGGGAACTGACACGTATGTATTGTTGCTATTAAGGATAACAAGATGGGGTCTATTTCTACATAAATAGATCTTGTCTACATCATGTCATCGTTCTTATTGCATTTCTCCGTTTCTCCATGAACTTAATACACTAGATGCATGCTGGATAGCGGTCGATGTGTGGAGTAATAGTAGTAGATGTAGGCAGGAGTCGGTCTACTAATCTTGGACGTGATGCCTATATAATGATCATCGCCCATGTTAGGCAGCATTCCACATCAAAAATTCTGTTTTTATCATTTAACTACTCGAGGACGAAGAGGAATTAAGCTTGGGGATGCTGATACGTCTCCAACGTATCTATAATTTTTGATTGTTCCATGTTGTTATATTATCATTTTGGATGTTTTACAATAATTTTATATAATTTTTGGTACTAACCTATTGACATAGTGCCAAGTGCTAGTTGCTGTTTTCTGCATGTTTCTTACATCGTAGTAAATCAATACCAAACGGAGTCCAAACGCAGCGAAACTTTTTGTGGATTGTTTTTGGACCAGAAGACATCCAGTGGGCCAAAGAAGTACCGAAGAGGGAGCCTGAGGTGAGCACAAGACACCAGGGCGCGCCTGGAGGCCCAAGCGCGCCCTGGTGGGTTGTGCCCACCTCGGTGCCCTCCAGCACCGTCTCTTTGCTCTATAAATACCCCAATATTCCAGAAATCCTAGGGGACTCGACGAAAATCAATTCCATCCGCAAGTTCCAGAACCACCAGATCCAATCTAGACACCATCACAGAGGTGTTCATCATGTCCATTGGTGCCTCTCCGATGATGTATGAGTAGTCTTTTGTAGACCTACGGGTCTGTAGTTAGTAGCTAGATGGCTTCCTCTCTCTCTTTTGATTCTCACTACAATGGTCTCTTGGAGATCCATATGATGTAACTCTTTTTGCGGTGTGTTTGTTGGGATCCGATAAAGTTTGAGTTTATGATCAGATCTATCTTTTTATCCATGAAAGTTATTTGAGTCTTTTTTGATATCTTATATGCATGATTGCTTATAGCCTCGTATTTCTTCTATGATATTTGGGTTTTGTTTGGCCAACTTGATCTATTTATCTTGCAATGGGGGGGGGGGGGGGGGGGGGGGGGGGGGGGGGGGGGGGGGGGGGGGGGGGGGGGGGGGGGGGGGGGGGGGGGGGGGGGGGGGGGGGGGGGGGGGGGGGGGGGGGGGGGGGGGGGGGGGGGGGGGGGGGGGGGGGGGGGGGGGGGGGGGGGGGGGGGGGGGGGGGGGGGGGGGGGGGGGGGGGGGGGGGGGGGGGGGGGGGGGGGGGGGGGGGGGGGGGGGGGGGGGGGGGGGGGGGGGGGGGGGGGGGGGGGGGGGGGGGGGGGGGGGGGGGGGGGGGGGGGGGGGGGGGGGGGGGGGGGGGGGGGGGGGGGGGGGGGGGGGGGGGGGGGGGGGGGGGGGGGGGGGGGGGGGGGGGGGGGGGGGGGGGGGGGGGGGGGGGGGGGGGGGGGGGGGGGGGGGGGGGGGGGGGGGGGGGGGGGGGGGGGGGGGGGGGGGGGGGGGGGGGGGGGGGGGGGGGGGGGGGGGGGGGGGGGGGGGGGGGGGGGGGGGGGGGGGGGGGGGGGGGGGGGGGGGGGGGGGGGGGGGGGGGGGGGGGGGGGGGGGGGGGGGGGGGGGGGGGGGGGGGGGGGGGGGGGGGGGGGGGGGGGGGGGGGGGGGGGGGGGGGGGGGGGGGGGGGGGGGGGGGGGGGGGGGGGGGGGGGGGGGGGGGGGGGGGGGGGGGGGGGGGGGGGGGGGGGGGGGGGGGGGGGGGGGGGGGGGGGGGGGGGGGGGGGGGGGGGGGGGGGGGGGGGGGGGGGGGGGGGGGGGGGGGGGGGGGGGGGGGGGGGGGGGGGGGGGGGGGGGGGGGGGGGGGGGGGGGGGGGGGGGGGGGGGGGGGGGGGGGGGGGGGGGGGGGGGGGGGGGGGGGGGGGGGGGGGGGGGGGGGGGGGGGGGGGGGGGGGGGGGGGGGGGGGGGGGGGGGGGGGGGGGGGGGGGGGGGGGGGGGGGGGGGGGGGGGGGGGGGGGGGGGGGGGGGGGGGGGGGGGGGGGGGGGGGGGGGGGGGGGGGGGGGGGGGGGGGGGGGGGGGGGGGGGGGGGGGGGGGGGGGGGGGGGGGGGGGGGGGGGGGGGGGGGGGGGGGGGGGGGGGGGGGGGGGGGGGGGGGGGGGGGGTTACATCGAATAGATCTCCAAGAAGATCGAGGAGAACTTTGTATTGAGATCAAAAGAGAGAGAGAAGAAGCCATCTAGCTAATAACTATGGACCCGAAGGTCTGTGGTAAACTACTCACACATCATCGGAGAGGCTATGGTGTTGATGTAGAAGCCCTCCGTGATCGATTCCCCCTCCGGCGGAGCACCAGAAAAGGCCCCAAGATGGGATCTCACGGGTACAGAAGGTTGCGGCGGTGGAAATAGGGTTTCGTGGTGCTCCTGGATGTTTTCGGGGTATATCGATATATATAGGAGGAAGAAGTAGGTCGGTGGAGCTGGGAGGGGCCCACGAGGGTGGGGGGCGCGCCCAGGGGGGCAGGCGCGCCTCCCTGCCTCGTGGCCTCCTCGCTTCTTTCTTGACATCCACTCCAAGTCCCCTGGATCACGTTTGTTCCAAAAATAACTCTCCTGAAGGTTTCATTCCGTTTAGACTCCGTTTGATATTCCTTTTCTGCGAAACACTGAAATAGGCAAAAAAACAGCAATTTGCACTGGGCCTTCGGTTAATAGGTTAGTCCCAAAAATAATATAAAAGTGTATAATAAAGCCCATTAAACATCCAAAACAGATAATATAATAGCATGGAACAATAAAAAAATTATAGATACGTTGGAGACGTATCAAGCATCCCCAAGCTTAATTCCTGCTCGTCCTCGAGTAGGTAAATGATAAAAACAAATTTTTTTGATGTGGAATGCTACCTAGAATAATTTTCAATGTAATTTTGTTTATTGTGGCATGAATGTTCAGATCCGAAAGATTCAAGACAAAAGTTTAATATTGACATAAAAATAATAATACTTCAAGCATACTAACTAAGCAATTATGTCTTCTCAAAATATCATGGCCAAAGAAAGTTCATCCCTACAAAATCATATAGTTTGGTCATGCTCCAGGGGGGGGGGGGGGGGGGGGGGGGGGGGGGGGGGGGGGGGGGGGGGGGGGGGGGGGGGGGGGGGGGGGGGGGGGGGGGGGGGGGGGGGGGGGGGGGGGGGGGGGGGGGGGGGGGGGGGGGGGGGGGGGGGGGGGGGGGGGGGGGGGGGGGGGGGGGGGGGGGGGGGGGGGGGGGGGGGGGGGGGGGGGGGGGGGGGGGGGGGGGGGGGGGGGGGGGGGGGGGGGGGGGGGGGGGGGGGGGGGGGGGGGGGGGGGGGGGGGGGGGGGGGGGGGGGGGGGGGGGGGGGGGGGGGGGGGGGGGGGGGGGGGGGGGGGGGGGGGGGGGGGGGGGGGGGGGGGGGGGGGGGGGGGGGGGGGGGGGGGGGGGGGGGGGGGGGGGGGGGGGGGGGGGGGGGGGGGGGGGGGGGGGGGGGGGGGGGGGGGGGGGGGGGGGGGGGGGGGGGGGGGGGGGGGGGGGGGGGGGGGGGGGGGGGGGGGGGGGGGGGGGGGGGGGGGGGGGGGGGGGGGGGGGGGGGGGGGGGGGGGGGGGGGGGGGGGGGGGGGGGGGGGGGGGGGGGGGGGGGGGGGGGGGGGGGGGGGGGGGGGGGGGGGGGGGGGGGGGGGGGGGGGGGGGGGGGGGGGGGGGGGGGGGGGGGGGGGGGGGGGGGGGGGGGGGGGGGGGGGGGGGGGGGGGGGGGGGGGGGGGGGGGGGGGGGGGGGGGGGGGGGGGGGGGGGGGGGGGGGGGGGGGGGGGGGGGGGGGGGGGGGGGGGGGGGGGGGGGGGGGGGGGGGGGGGGGGGGGGGGGGGGGGGGGGGGGGGGGGGGGGGGGGGGGGGGGGGGGGGGGGGGGGGGGGGGGGGGGGGGGGGGGGGGGGGGGGGGGGGGGGGGGGGGGGGGGGGGGGGGGGGGGGGGGGGGGGGGGGGGGGGGGGGGGGGGGGGGGGGGGGGGGGGGGGGGGGGGGGGGGGGGGGGGGGGGGGGGGGGGGGGGGGGGGGGGGGGGGGGGGGGGGGGGGGGGGGGGGGGGGGGGGGGGGGGGGGGGGGGGGGGGGGGGGGGGGGGGGGGGGGGGGGGGGGGGGGGGGGGGGGGGGGGGGGGGGGGGGGGGGGGGGGGGGGGGGGGGGGGGGGGGGGGGGGGGGGGGGGGGGGGGGGGGGGGGGGGGGGGGGGGGGGGGGGGGGGGGGGGGGGGGGGGGGGGGGGGGGGGGGGGGGGGGGGGGGGGGGGGGGGGGGGGGGGGGGGGGGGGGGGGGGGGGGGGGGGGGGGGGGGGGGGGGGGGGGGGGGGGGGGGGGGGGGGGGGGGGGGGGGGGGGGGGGGGGGGGGGGGGGGGGGGGGGGGGGGGGGGGGGGGGGGGGGGGGGGGGGGGGGGGGGGGGGGGGGGGGGGGGGGGGGGGGGGGGGGGGGGGGGGGGGGGGGGGGGGGGGGGGGGGGGGGGGGGGGGGGGGGGGGGGGGGGGGGGGGGGGGGGGGGGGGGGGGGGGGGGGGGGGGGGGGGGGGGGGGGGGGGGGGGGGGGGGGGGGGGGGGGGGGGGGGGGGGGGGGGGGGGGGGGGGGGGGGGGGGGGGGGGGGGGGGGGGGGGGGGGGGGGGGGGGGGGGGGGGGGGGGGGGGGGGGGGGGGGGGGGGGGGGGGGGGGGGGGGGGGGGGGGGGGGGGGGGGGGGGGGGGGGGGGGGGGGGGGGGGGGGGGGGGGGGGGGGGGGGGGGGGGGGGGGGGGGGGGGGGGGGGGGGGGGGGGGGGGGGGGGGGGGGGGGGGGGGGGGGGGGGGGGGGGGGGGGGGGGGGGGGGGGGGGGGGGGGGGGGGGGGGGGGGGGGGGGGGGGGGGGGGGGGGGGGGGGGGGGGGGGGGGGGGGGGGGGGGGGGGGGGGGGGGGGGGGGGGGGGGGGGGGGGGGGGGGGGGGGGGGGGGGGGGGGGGGGGGGGGGGGGGGGGGGGGGGGGGGGGGGGGGGGGGGGGGGGGGGGGGGGGGGGGGGGGGGGGGGGGGGGGGGGGGGGGGGGGGGGGGGGGGGGGGGGGGGGGGGGGGGGGGGGGGGGGGGGGGGGGGGGGGGGGGGGGGGGGGGGGGGGGGGGGGGGGGGGGGGGGGGGGGGGGGGGGGGGGGGGGGGGGGGGGGGGGGGGGGGGGGGGGGGGGGGGGGGGGGGGGGGGGGGGGGGGGGGGGGGGGGGGGGGGGGGGGGGGGGGGGGGGGGGGGGGGGGGGGGGGGGGGGGGGGGGGGGGGGGGGGGGGGGGGGGGGGGGGGGGGGGGGGGGGGGGGGGGGGGGGGGGGGGGGGGGGGGGGGGGGGGGGGGGGGGGGGGGGGGGGGGGGGGGGGGGGGGGGGGGGGGGGGGGGGGGGGGGGGGGGGGGGGGGGGGGGGGGGGGGGGGGGGGGGGGGGGGGGGGGGGGGGGGGGGGGGGGGGGGGGGGGGGGGGGGGGGGGGGGGGGGGGGGGGGGGGGGGGGGGGGGGGGGGGGGGGGGGGGGGGGGGGGGGGGGGGGGGGGGGGGGGGGGGGGGGGGGGGGGGGGGGGGGGGGGGGGGGGGGGGGGGGGGGGGGGGGGGGGGGGGGGGGGGGGGGGGGGGGGGGGGGGGGGGGGGGGGGGGGGGGGGGGGGGGGGGGGGGGGGGGGGGGGGGGGGGGGGGGGGGGGGGGGGGGGGGGGGGGGGGGGGGGGGGGGGGGGGGGGGGGGGGGGGGGGGGGGGGGGGGGGGGGGGGGGGGGGGGGGGGGGGGGGGGGGGGGGGGGGGGGGGGGGGGGGGGGGGGGGGGGGGGGGGGGGGGGGGGGGGGGGGGGGGGGGGGGGGGGGGGGGGGGGGGGGGGGGGGGGGGGGGGGGGGGGGGGGGGGGGGGGGGGGGGGGGGGGGGGGGGGGGGGGGGGGGGGGGGGGGGGGGGGGGGGGGGGGGGGGGGGGGGGGGGGGGGGGGGGGGGGGGGGGGGGGGGGGGGGGGGGGGGGGGGGGGGGGGGGGGGGGGGGGGGGGGGGGGGGGGGGGGGGGGGGGGGGGGGGGGGTTGTGTAGGTGCGTGGGACTTGAGCGTGGTCTCCTACTGGATTGATACCTTGCACTACAAAAAAAAGACACATCCGTGACATTTTGGGCCGAACGAAATTTTTTTCTGTCATACTTATGACAATAATTGTGACAAAACACGGTATCATCATAGATGTGGTGGGGTACTACTTCTATGACAAAAAATCATGACAGAAAATGGGCTTTTCGTCCTGGGCGGGCCGGAGACGCAGCTGCATGACATTCTTTGGGCCGTCCATGATGGAAAAAACCGTGGTAGAAGCGAGGGCGAGGAAAATATCGGGGTGTTCCCGGTTACGGTGGGTGGTCGGGGCCGAGCGATGCGCGTTTCTCTCATACACGCACGCGTGTGGGTGCGAGGCGATGGGCTCTAACTGAACCCGAGCGAGGAGTTGGGCTCTAACTGAACCCGAGCGATTGCACTGCAGGCTACGCGTTACTGAACCCGAGCGATCGATCGATGGCTGTTAACTGAACCCGATCGAGCGATTCCTTCGCTACTGCTGCTAACTGAAGCCGATCGATGCTGCCTCTGGATGAACAGTGAGCGTTGTCGGGGGGGTTTGGATGAACAGTTCCCGGTGGGGGTGGATGAACAGGACCCCGTGGTGTTGCCTCTGGATGAACAGGGCCCCAATCGATCGAGTCGGTTGGGGCTGGATGAACAGGACCCCGTGGAGGGCAGGATGAACAGGACCACCCCGTGGAGGGCAGGATGAACAGTAGATGGTGGAGGGCTGGATGAATAGTAGCCCGTGGAGGGGTGGTTGAACAGGAGCCCGTGGAGAGGGCTGGTTGAACAGTAGCTAGTGGAGTAGCGCGCGGTGGAGGCTGGATGAACAGGAGCCCATGGATGAACAGTCGTAGGTGGAGGCTGGAGGAGGTCGACGGTGGATGAACAGTAGCCCGTGGAGGCTGGAGGGGGTCAACGGTGGAGATGAACAGTATCCCGTGGAGTCCCGTTTTGTGGTACGCCACACGGGGGGGGGGGGGGGGGGGGGGGGGGGGGGGGGGGGGGGGGGGGGGGGGGGGGGGGGGGGGGGGGGGGGGGGGGGGGGGGGGGGGGGGGGGGGGGGGGGGGGGGGGGGGGGGGGGGGGGGGGGGGGGGGGGGGGGGGGGGGGGGGGGGGGGGGGGGGGGGGGGGGGGGGGGGGGGGGGGGGGGGGGGGGGGGGGGGGGGGGGGGGGGGGGGGGGGGGGGGGGGGGGGGGGGGGGGGGGGGGGGGGGGGGGGGGGGGGGGGGGGGGGGGGGGGGGGGGGGGGGGGGGGGGGGGGGGGGGGGGGGGGGGGGGGGGGGGGGGGGGGGGGGGGGGGGGGGGGGGGGGGGGGGGGGGGGGGGGGGGGGGGGGGGGGGGGGGGGGGGGGGGGGGGGGGGGGGGGGGGGGGGGGGGGGGGGGGGGGGGGGGGGGGGGGGGGGGGGGGGGGGGGGGGGGGGGGGGGGGGGGGGGGGGGGGGGGGGGGGGGGGGGGGGGGGGGGGGGGGGGGGGGGGGGGGGGGAAATATAGTGAGATTATGTAAGGAGAGCATGCAGAAATCTAGAGTAATGGTAATAACCAGTGGGTGGATCCAAAAATAATGATAGCAGGCTGATGATTGCTTTAATTTAATAAAAAAATAGATGATGATTGCTTTACTATTTGTTTCCCACCCAAGATGAACAACATAGGCATACCCTAGGTGAACCAGATATTAGACAGAGATACTATTCATTGTTGCCTCGATATGTGCCCCCCAACTAATTTAGAACTCAAGTTTGAACATCAATTTGGACCTGACTTGGAGTCTAAGAGGTGAACAGGACAATAAAGTAGCAGGTAATATTAAGCAATGCATAACATAAGCAGAAACAAAAGAGTGCGGCCTCTCTTGTGGACCCGTGTACTCCTCAGGTTCATCTGCTGAGTCGATGATGGTGATGCCGTTGCGGTGGGTGCCGGCGGCAGAGAAGGAGATCTGAGGCGGCGAAAGACAGTCAAGAGTCGTGATGTCTGGTTTGGTGGATGCTTCTGTCGATGGAGCAGCTCAGGTGAGGTGGACGAAGTCGCGGCAGGAGCAGGACAAACCACACAAAGTTTTCTTCGACACCTACCTGTAACTGAAGTAATTCTGTAAGGGCTCATTTGGCTTGCATGATTCTAAAAATGCAGGGATAGGAGGAAAAACACCGGAATAGGATAGGAATGCACATGGGAAACAGAGCATTTTGTGAACACATGATTTTTGTCAACTTGGGTGTTTGGTTCACAGGAATTGGAGGAGCAGAGGAATGCAAAGAAACATGGCCAAAATAAAGTGAAACCATATGAAAGCATGTACAGTTAGAATGTTATTTTGCCACTAATGCACTTGGTCTTGTTTTCATGCATAGGATTTTGAAAAGTAGGTCCAGGTGGATGTTTTGCTCCATTCCTTTCAACAAAATGCATGAATAATTGAATAGTAGAGTGCCATAGGAAAATTTCCTATTGCTATGTTGTTCTGTTGAACCACAATAGCCCTAATGGATCGACATGAATGTAGAGTAATAAGTGATGCGACAAGTGTACAACCTCTTTGCCGTAGCCGTGTCGACCTCAGCATCCTTGGGTTGGTCGCTGAAGAAGTTGAGGCAGAGGTGGCTGTCAGAGGTGTGGAGGAAGATCTGAGGAATCTGTAGATGGCGTCCATGGCACTGCTCTGTTGTGATGGATCGTTCCGTCGTTGGAGCAGCTCAGGTGAGCCATAAGACGTCAAGGCTGAAGCAGCACAAGACATACATCGTTAATCTCAAGTGGGATTCTAATAGCATCTCCAATAGATGATGTAAAATGCATTACCAAAAAGTGATAGATGTAAAATTTACATCACCAAAAACCACCTAACTACAACAGATGAGGTAAAAAGAGTTGACTCTAAACTTAACTATCGAAACTGAAATTTACGGTGGAATCTGAATGTTACTATCGAAACTGAACGCAATGGTAGCAGAGAGGCACTTCACATGGGATAGTTTAGGGAAGGCATGCAGTTCATCTTCAACCTGCACCCCCCTGAGCCGCCATCCACCACCGGCCGAACCCCGCGCCGCCTCGCCGCCCCGAAACAACTCCCCACCGCCGGTCTGCCGCCGCCCCGAAACAACTCCCCACCGCCGGTCCGCCACCGGGGGGGGGGGGGGGGGGGGGGGGGGGGGGGGGGGGGGGGGGGGGGGGGGGGGGGGGGGGGGGGGGGGGGGGGGGGGGGGGGGGGGGGGGGGGGGGGGGGGGGGGGGGGGGGGGGGGGGGGGGGGGGGGGGGGGGGGGGGGGGGGGGGGGGGGGGGGGGGGGGGGGGGGGGGGGCACCGCCGGCGAGCAGCACCCCACCCAGAACCCTAAGATAGATTACCTCTCCGGCGAGCCCCCTCCCCGCTGTGGGTGGTTCTTCCTTAACTCCGGTGAGACCCCCCACCCTCTGAAAATTGACTGACCCAAAAGTCGATTCAGTCGACTGAAGTGTAGCTAAATCAGAGCAGAGCAGCAGCACGAGCAAGGGGGACAGCAGCAGCAGCAGTGCGAGCGAGCGAGAGCCGGAGCAGCAGCAGCGCGACGAAGCGAGCGAGCGAGAGCCGGAGCAGGAGCAGCAGCGCGAGCGAGAGCCCGAGCAGCAGCAGCTGGGCAAGCGAGCGAGCGAGAGCCGTAGCAGCAGCAACAGCAGCGTGAGCGACCGAGCGACAGCCGGAGCAGCAGCAGCAGATCCAGCTGGTATGGACGCCGCCGCCGAAGGGGCCTCGCACTGGAGAGAGCCGCTGTGGAGATGTCGCCCGCGGCGCCGGCTTCGAGGTAGCCGCTCCATGGGGGTGCGGGATGGAGCACTGTCGGCGCCGGGAGGTCGAGTTATGGAGAAGGTGCGATGCGATCAGTGTACAACCTCTTTGGTGGCGCCGAGTAGGCCTCGGCTTCATCCGAGGAGTCAGTGAGGATGCTGCGGTTCCGGTGGAGCAGGTTAAGGCGGCGCTGTGGGGATGGAGCAGCCGTGATAGACGAGGCGATCGTCGGAGCAACTCCTTGGAGGTGGAGGACGGGGCGGCTGAACCGGCGGGACGACGGGATGGACGATGGATCCTCATCCGGGGAGGCAGATGAGGGACGTCGACCTGTTGCGGTGGACGACGTCGTCGGGGAAGAGACTCCGGCTGGGCAATGGTGAGGTGGCGGACGGAGGAGGGTGGGGTTTCACGGCAGGAGCAGAGAGGTTATGGCGGCCAGATTTCGAATGGCAAAAAGGAGGCGATGGGAGGGGGAACCATGACTTAGGGACGCTCTTGTCCAAAATGTAGGGTGTGTTACAAAAGTACCCCCACCGATTTGAACTAGCGGCCCTTTCGGCTCAGGGTTAGAAGGGGGGTTTCGCGTGTCGGGATTTGGCAGCTGGAGGGAGTTTTGTCCCGTTTTACTATACAAATGCTATTCAAAGCTACTCCCTCCTTCCATCT
>JAAAWM010007863.1:0-2500 GCA_036873465.1 Thinopyrum obtusiflorum
TTATCTTAATGGGAAACAAAGCAGGAGAGTAGCAATTCTCAATCAGTGTGATTTATTCATATTAACTGAGACATTATCTTAACAATGCCTTGTTTCAACATGTATAAAGAACGACAAAGCAGAAAAGTATCATTCCTAAAACAATGCGACTGATTCATTTTAACAGAGACATTATCTTAACAATACCTTGGTTAAACATGTAGAAAGAACTACAAAGCAGGATAGTACCATTTGTAAAACACTGTAACTGATATATAAAAACAGAGACATTATCTGAACAATACATTTCTTAAACATGTACTCCGGCCGATCCCTAACAGAAATGGTACTCCCGCCGATCCCTAACAAGTGTTGCAGTTTTGAACTAAGATTCAGTAGTTAATTATGAGGAAAGTAGGTACTGACCTTTCAAGACCAAGATTTGAAACAACGTCTGAGGTGGATCTAAAAGAGATCTCAACACATATATGGAAATCCGGTCTCATTTTGTGCAGTTCCACCAAAATTAAGTGAAGCAAAATGTCTCAATAGCAACAAGTTGAATGGATATCCCTGTTTTAACAGAGGCAAAAAAGGAATCAATTACTGGCCAATAAAGGAGGATGAAACATGCGGCCACAAAAATGGTAATCTCACCAATCCCTAACAAGTGTTGCAGTTTTGAAATAAGATTCAGTAGTTAATTCTGAGAGTGGCATTGCTTAATTTTACCAGCGGCATTAGATTAACAAAAAGCATAAACAGTTCCAGGGGCGAGTGGGCGCAACAACAACATGTGCTTCCATCTACTTAAAAAGGGGGTGATGCAGAGTTTGTTGTAACAAAGCAACAAGCATAATGTCTGGGTTGGTCCCATTTTTGTTCACTACTTAATGGGAAAAGACAGCAATACAATAGCTTCAATTCAACATTTATTTAAAACAGTACCAATACAAGTAGCACAACATCTCAAAACACACTGCACGATCATGTGGATGAAGGCAAGTACCAACCTGTCATGACGCACACAAGATCACGTACGAATCTGCCAACACGAATAGGAAATCCAATCTCGTTTTGTGCAGTTACTCTGAAATCAAGTAAAGTCGCCGGTGAGACATTTAAGTTTGCTATAGCAACAAGTTGAATAGATATACCTGATTTAACAGAGGCAAAAAAAGGAAACAATTACTGCCAATAAAGGAGGATGAAACATGCGGCCACAAAAAGAAGCATCTACCTTATCTTGATGGAAAACAAAGTATAGGACAATAGCATTTCTAAAACGGTTGCATTGATTCATATTAACAGAGAAATTCTCTTAAAATAGTTCAGTAGTTAATTCTAAGAGTGGCATTGCTTAAAATACAATAGCTTCAATTCAACATTTATTTAAAACAGTACCAATACAAGTAGCACAACATCTCAAAACACACTGCACGATCATGTGGATGGGACATGGGACATGCCAGCACCATGTGCGTCAACATGTATAAATGGGTGATGCAGAGTATGTAGCCAAGCAGCATATCTGCGTTGGTCCCATATTTGTTCTCTTTGAAACTTTTTCCGATGTGAGGGCAGCAAATCTAGTCCTGCACAAACTACCCGACCCCCCCAGTTTCTTTCCCTTTTCAACAAAGAGTTGGGTTCCTTACAGATGTGTGTACTGGGTTACCCCCTTTTTCCCTTTTCGACCAACAAAGCGGCTGGATAGCTAGTCTATACTAATTTCCCTCCCTCCTTTCCTCATTGAACCACGTCCTAGATTCATGCTCCACCCCACCACACCCTTCTTTCCTCTTTGAACCAAGACCTAGATTCGACTACAGAATCGAAAAAGATCAGCATGCAGCTAGACCAATGACGGTTTCAAAGAAACTTATACCTTAGGGTCGTCGGGATGTGGCAAGGCGTGCGGCGGGAGGTCGGATCTGCCCACACTACGTACGGCAGCGAGGAAGAAGGGGTCGGTGGCCCTCCCGCACAGGCGCTGGGTGAAAGAGAAAAGCGCAGCCGGCAGTGGATTGCCTCCCTCACCGAAGGCGATAGAGTGAATGCTGCACCTCCTCCCCTTCCCGGTGTGACGGGATCCAGACGCCTCCTTCGCCAGCTGTCTGTGAGGGGGGTGAGAGAGACAGAGGCCACAACACAGTCTTGTTTAGATCTGGTGAAGAGGGTGAGAGACAGTGAATATAGCAAACCCTAGCAAAGGAACGCTGAGCCTCCAGCGTGTATATATATATGTAGTGCGGCGAGAGTGTGGAGAGTGCAAACCCTAGCGAACAAGCGCTGAGGCTCCAGCTTATATATATACTGTAGTACGGACTGAGCTCCGGTGCCTTAACTGCACCTGCTTTTGGCTGTATGACAGGTGGGCCAACCACATTTTGGGCCCACCTGTCATAAACCCAAAGGCAGGTGCACTAAAGTCAATGAAGCTGCGTCCATATAGTACTCGTGTATACGACTAATATATAGTGGAGTGGTTTTCTTATTCTCTCCATAACAATCGTTTTAA
>JAAAWM010007863.1:7500-10617 GCA_036873465.1 Thinopyrum obtusiflorum
GACTACCTGGGACGTCGGGCTGTAGCTAGAAGGGCGGTTGGGACACGGCATCAGCCCATACTACGGTGACCCCCGATTGGGACGCACCGACTATGGATTTTCTCCCTCGCCGATGTCGACCGTGTCTACGCAGAACATTGTTCCCTTCCCCCAGCTGCGGGATCAGGCCGGATATGTGACCAGCGGTGTGGCCACCGTCGTTCTATGCTTGTGAAGAGAGCAACCCAAGCAAGCAGGCTTGTAGCTTAGGCTCCTGCTAGTGTATATATAGTGGTTTTCTTTTTCTCTCCATATCAACCATTTTATATTGTGTACGTGTCATTGAAGAGTGAAATGATGGTTGCGTCTTCCGACTAACTTACTGTGTGATTTGACTGCTCCTTTAGTGGCCCCTACACGTACTCCCCCTACGTGTATGTAACAGTCACACGTACACATGGACGCAAAAACGTGCGCGACGCCCTAATGCATGCATGTCCGAGCACACGACGGAACACACACGGTCACGCTCAAGTGCTCCACCTACACGTGCATGCACACACATACTCAGCCAGGGTGAGCTAGTGACCGTATAAACACCGGAAAATGTATATATTGAGCGCAATGAGCGTATTATGAAGTCAACTGACCATATTTTTACAAATATACAGTGACAGACAGTGTATTTATCTCGTTTGAAATTAAGCCATATTAACCGGAGAGGAGGCAGTATGGACTACTCCCTCCTTTCCGGTTTATAGGGCTCAATTCAAAAATCTCACCAACCAAGGTAGATGGTGAGTGGTGGAATACTTTTTGTAGTTTGCAAAAGCACCTAATTAATGCTCTTGTTTTCCTCAAAAAATTATGTTTATCAATGCATTAATTGCAATGCATGCATGCATAAAGTGCATGCATTGGTCAATTTTCTCTTAATACTTGCATGCAATGATTTAATGCACCTTGGAATCTGAACATGTGATGGAAAACAACCAAATTGAGCCTTATAAAATGGAAAAACTAAAATTTTGAGATAAGCCCTATAAACCGGAAATGAGGGAGTAGCATTACTTTGCTGTGTCCCGTCAACTTGCCGAACGAGGAGAAGCTTGCAGGACGGGAGAAGCTTGTGCGCGGTGGCTCGCAGGACAAGGAGAAACTTTTGACTAATGCAAGCTGTCCTTCGCTCAGGCGGTGGACGTGCAACAGTTAATTCGGTGTCAGATTGCCAGAAGCATACACTATACTAGTACTATTATTGTTGCACTTCCCGAAGAGGCGAACAGCCAAGCGCAAAGTTTACTAGTACTACTACTATAGTCTATAGAGGTACTATACTAGTACTAGGAACCGGATGGAGGAGCGTCTGCACTCTTATTATATTTTTAAAATGTGATAAAGCAATCTTCAACACATTTGGTTCTCTTGGAGGGTTCTCGCATGTGATAATGGAAGTTGATTGCATGGAACACTCGCCACAATTCTCGCTTAATTCTGGCTCATATCCTGTTACAAATAGGAGTGCTCGGTAATATTTCCTCTTTTTTTTTGTTATTCAGCATGTAAACAGGTCAGCAAACCTTGCGGCGCATCTTTGGGGGGGGGGGGGGGGGGGGGGGGGGGGGGGGGGGGGGGGGGGGGGGGGGGGGGGGGGGGGGGGGGGGGGGGGGGGGGGGGGGGGGGGGGGGGGGGGGGGGGGGGGGGGGGGGGGGGGGGGGGGGGGGGGGGGGGGGGGGGGGGGGGGGGGGGGGGGGGGGGGGGGGGGGGGGGGGGGGGGGGGGGGGGGGGGGGGGGGGGGGGGGGGGAAAGGAGGGAGTATGGACTAGCACTACTTGTTGGTGTGTCCCGTCAACTCGTAGAACGAGGAGAAGCTTGCAGGACAAGGTGAAGCTCGCTTACGCCTTTTGACTAATGCAACGTACCCTCGCCCAGGCGGTGGACATGCATCAGTTCATTCGGTGTCAGATTGCCAGAGGCATACATTGTAGTACCGAACATGCGGAGTACCATCCTTGTTCGACTTCACGGAGAGGCGAAGAGCCAAGCGCAAGGTTTAGTAGTACGAGTAGTACTACTACTAGAACCTCATGGTGGAGCCTCTGTACTCTTATTTTTCTTAATCTTTGATAAAGTACACATTTATTCTGGAGAAGGGCGGAAAACGGCAGCCCAACATGTAATGATGATATCGATCAACCATGCTCGAATATATCTTGGTCTCCGTGCGAGCCCGTCTGTGTGTTCTCGCTCCTCGTCTCTCTCAAGGAATGGCGGGTTGGCCATTTTGCCGTCAATTGAGATCGGTTTGCTCACACTCCGGTCCCACATGTCAGTGATATGCCAAGAGGAGGTGCGTTGACCGACTGGCCATACACGTACTTGGTTTTACACCTTCATACTACTCCTCCCTCCGTCACAGTTTACAGGGCGCGCTTCATTATGATGCATTTCTCTCAATGCCGTACTTGGTTTTGCACCTTCATACTACTCCTCCCTCCGTCACAGTTTACAGGACGCGCTTCATTATGATGCATTTCTCTCAAGGCATTTGCACCACCAGAGAGACTTTAGACGCATTTGGTTTAATGCTCAATTAATTAGGGCGTGGTAACCGCAATTTTCTCTCGATGTAGTAATGGAGTGGAGTACGTGCATGCATGTGTGTACCCGGGGTGGAAGCACTGCATGCATGTGTGTACGCATTATTTCCTCTAGTAATAGACGACGTGCTATAACTACTAATGCTATTTTCAGGCCGATCGCTAGTCGCCTTGGTCCCAGATATTTTCTCTTTTTCTGAAGCGCGCTCTATAAACAGTGACGGATGGAGTAGTATGAGCGGATTCAAAGAAGAGTGTATTGATGGATTTTTACAAATATACAGTGACAGACAGTGTATTTATCTCGTTTGAAATTAAGCCATATTAATCGGAGAGGAGGCAGTATGGACTAGCATTACTTTGATGTGTCCCGTCAACTTGCCGAACGAGGAGAAGCTTGCAAGACGGGAGAAGCTTGCACGCGGTGGCTCGCAGGATAAGGAGAAACTTTTGACTAATGCAAGCTGTCCTTCGCTCAGGCGGTTGACGTGCAACAGTTAATTCGGTGTCAGATTGCCAGAAGCATACACTATACTAG
>JAAAWM010007864.1:0-10620 GCA_036873465.1 Thinopyrum obtusiflorum
GTACCGGCAAGAAGGCCAAGGCTGAGGCCCCCGGCAAGGAAGCTGCCACATGCGCTGCCTGCCGGGAAGCCGCTGCCGCGGAAAAGTTGGGAAAGGTGATGGGCCGTACTGCAAGATCCACCGGACCTAGGGCCACGACCATCAGGAGTGTTATCAGGTTGAGCAGCTCATCAAGAAACAGAGGGCAGAGTATGATAGGCGTGATAAGGAGAAAGGTCAGAACGCTGCTGGCGGTAAGAGCCGAGGCGATGAAGCAAATCGCCCTGGCAAACCCTTTCGGAACCAAGGAAAACCCGCCAGAGGCCAAGAGAAGGAAATCTGCAATGATGTGAGTGATGAAGGGAATGAAGAGGAAACTAGTGAGCAGGAATTTCAGAAGGCCACTGACATCCTATGTATTGATGGAGGTGCATCTTTGCATACCTCTGACCACCAACTCAAGCAATGCGCACGAGAGGTCAATGTTGTGGAACCAGCGCCAGAGGCCCGAAAGCCGCTCAAGTGGTCCCGCGCGCGGGGGGGGGGGGGGGGGGGGGGGGGGGGGGGGGGGGGGGGGGGGGGGGGGGGGGGGGGGGGGGGGGGGGGGGGGGGGGGGGGGGGGGGGGGGGGGGGGGGGGGGGGGGGGGGGGGGGGGGGGGGGGGGGGGAGGATCAGAACAATGAGGAGGATCACCCTGGCCGCACCACTGCGGTAGGGTGTTTTCCATTGTTAGTATCCCCAACAATTCGCAACCTCAAGGTCACAAAGATGTTAGTGGATGGCTGGGCCAGGTTGAATCTGATTTCCCCGGCAGTCATCAACAAGCTTCAGATAGGAGAAGAAGAGCTAGAGGTTACCGGCACATTTCAAGGAGTCAATCCCGGTAGGAGCCATCCTAAGGGGAAGATTACGTTGCCGGTGATGTTTGGGGGAGAACTGAACTACCGGACTGAGAAGATTGTGTTCGATGCGGTTGATCTCCCCCTGCCATACAATGGGATTCTGGGACGCCCGGCCCTGGCTAAGTCCATGGCAGCATCTCACTATGCTTATAACACTTTGAAGATGCCTGGGCCACTGGGAGTCATCACTATCCCATCAGATGAGAAGGATGCAATTATCTGCGTGGATGCGATCGCGGCAGAGGCTGCGGTAGCAACAGCTCCCGCCAAGGAAAGCAAAGGAAAGAAGAAGGATTGTAGGGCCTCCGGCAAGGAGTCCAGGAAGCGTGCCCCCTCCGAGTGCACGGCACCCGTTAACGACGTGCCGGAGTGTTCCAGTAGAAAGAGATCCAAGGTTGCTGCACCCCAAGTGAAGAAGGTCCCGGCAGGGCTGGCTGGCGTTGATGGTACATTCACTATCAGCGCCACCCTTAATGAAAAATAGGAAAGTGTGCTCATTGCCTTCCTGCGGGCGAATATCGATGTGTTTGCCTAGCAACCATCTGATATCCCCGGTGTTCCCAGGGAGGTAATCGAGCATCACCTTGCTGTCTGCCCACACGCCCGACCTGTCAAGCAGAAAGTCCGAAAGTAGGCCTTGGAGTGGCAGCAGTTCATTGCCGAAGAGATCAAGAAATTAGAGGCAGCTGGTTTGGTCCGAGGAGTACTGCATCCAACGTGGTTGGCAAATCTAGTGGTGGTCCAGAAGGCGAATGGGAAATGGAGGCTCTGCACTGATTTCACAGATCTCAACAAGGCTTGCCCGAAGGACCCATTCCCCTTGCCGCGCATTGACCAGATCATGGATTCCACTTTAGGTTGCGATTTGCTCTCCTTTTTCGATGCATACTCCGGATATCACCAGATCTTCATGTCCAAAGAAGATGAGGATAAGACATCATTCATAAATCCATGTGGTACGTACTGGTTTGTCCGCATGCCTTTTGGATTAAAGAGTGACGGGTCCACTTTTGCTAGAGCAGTCCAGATTGGTTTTGAGCCACAGTTGCATAGAAATATAGAAGCCTATATGGATGATATCATGGTCAAAACCAAAGATAAGGCCACCCTTATCTAGGATTAGGAGGAGACGTTTGCTAATTTGTGCAAGATCAACTTGAAGCTTAATCCGGAGAAGTGTGTATTCGGTGTTCCCTCCGGCAAGCTACTTGGATTCTTCATGTCCCATCGGGGGATTGAAGCCAACCATGACAAGATGAAGGCCATTGAGCAGATCCAAGCGCCAAGGACAGTTAAGGATGTAAGGCGCCTGATGGGATGCATTGCCTTGCTAAGCATATTCATTTCCAAGTCTGACGAGCGTCCCCCGCCGTTCTTCAAAAATTTGAAGAAAGCAGGGCCTATGAAGTGGACCCCGGAAGCAGATGCAGCTCTGCAAGAATTGAAGGCTTACCTATCGTCTGTGCCCACCTTGGTTGCACCCAAACCCCAAGAGCCGTTATTTCTTTACTTGGCGGCAACCAACCAAGTGGTCAGTGCGGCCTTGGTAGCACAACGAGAGATGGATGAGGCAGAAAGTGGCCAAGTCATGGCAGAGTCAGGAAAGGATCAGAACAGCAGTGAGCACGGCAACGAGAGCAACCCCAAGGACGCGGCAAGGAAGAAAGTGGTGCAGCGCCCAACATAATTTGTCAGCTCCTTGTTACAAGGTGCTAGATCGAGGTATTCTAGTGTGCAAAAGTTGATCTTTGGCCTCGTCATGGCCTCAAGGAAACTGCGCCACTACTTCCAAGCCCATGAGATTACGGTTGTCACTCATTTTCCCTTGCAAAGGATACTCCGAAACCCTGAGGCTACTGGCAGAATAGTGGAGTGGGCTTTGGAGTTATCCAACTTTGGTTTGAAGTTTGAAATCACATCAACTATTCGGAGTAGGGCACTGGCCGAGTTTATTGCAGAGAATGGACACCAACCCATGATGAGGACGTGACAGAAACAGCTCTCAATCACCCCAAGAATGGATCATGTATTTTGATGGTGCTTTTTCCCTACAAGGTGCAGGGGCTGGCGTGCTTCTTGTTGCCCCCTTCGGGGAGCACTTAAAGTAGGTCGTCCAAATGCACTTTGCCCGGGAAGAAGCCACCAACAATACAGCTGAGTATGAAGGGCTCCTTGCCGGCCTCAGGATTGCAGCAAAATTGGGAATTAAGAAGTTGATCATTCCAGGAGACAAGTCAACAAGGATTATCAAAGTCCATTGATGGAAGCATACATCGAGGAAGTGAGGAGATTGGAGGAGTACTTTGATGGGTTGCAAACAGAGCACGTACCCCATGCGGAAAACAGCATAGCTGATCACCTGTCAAAGTGTGTTGCGCATAAGCTTCCTGTGGAACCATGAACTTTTGTTCTCCATCTCTCTCAACCCTCTGTGTCACCTGCCACAATGGCCTAGAAAACGAGAAAGTTGGACTACGGTAAGCCTCTCCCGGTAGAGACCCTACCGAAAACAACTCCTCACAGCCTGCTGGACCGCCCCCTCCAGCCGGGCCTATGGACCCCGCGAACGAGGCTGGTGCTCCCGCAGCCGAGGAGGTGCTCCTAGTCCTCGTTGCCGAGCCCCAGGCTCCATCTTGGGCAAGGCACATCGTCTGCTTCCTCCAAACCGGAGAGCATCCCGGCGACCAAGATGAAGGTGAGAAAGTAGCCTGGTATGCCAGTATGTATTAGTTTGTCGATGACACTCTATATAGAAGAAGGCCCAATAGTGTGAAATTGAAGTGTGTCTGCCGGGAGGATGGAAAGGAACTGCTGGCTGAGATTCACAGAGGAATGTGCAGCTCACACATTGGATCAAGGGCATTAGTTGGGAAAGCATTCCGGCAAGGATTCTATTGGCCCATAGCCCTCCAAGATGCAGTTGAGCTCGTCACGACATGTGAAGCCTGCCAGTTCCATTCCAAGAGAACACACCTGCCTGCCCAAGCCCTTCAGACAATCCCTCTATCATGGCCATTTTCGGTCTGGGGGCTCTATATCCTCGGCCCCTTCCCCGAGCAATCGGGGGCTTTGAATTCTTGTTCGTTGCCATCGACAAGTTTACAAAGTGGCCGGAAGTGATTACCGTGAGAAAGGAGACTGGTCACTCAGCTATCAAGTTCTTGAAAGAATTGGTGTGTCGTTTCGGTGTTCCGGCAAGGATCATCACTGACAACGGCACACAATTCACGAGCCACGCCTTCATGTAATATGTTCAAGCCCTCGGATGCAAGATCTCATTCGCTTCCGTGGCACACCCCCAGAGCAATGGACAAGCTGAGAGGGAGAACGCCGAAGTGCTTCGTGGACTCAAGACAAGGACTTTCAATACACTGCAGAAGCACGACAGGCGGTGGATCGAGGAGCTGCCGATAATTCTCTGGTCCCTCAGAACTACACCTAACCGAGCTACTGGGCAGACACCCTTCTCCCTGGTCTACGGGGCGGAAGCAGTTATCCCCACGGAACTCATTTACGGGTCCCCTCGAGTGCTTGCCTACGATGAAGTAGTGCAAGATCAGCACCGGCGTGACGACGCTGTGCTACCCGAGGAGAACCGTCTCCGGGCTGCTACGTGTGCTGCACGCTACCAGCGAGACCTGCGTCGCTATCACAGCCCCAGGGTTCATGCCCGGTGTTTTGAGGAAGGTGACCTTGTCCTTAGGCGCGTTCAGTCCACCAAGGGTACAAACAAGCTGTCACCAAAGTGGGAAGGCCCTTACCAGGTGGAACGTGTCACCAGACCTGGCGCGGCCCGTCTGGAGACCGGAGATGGCACACCATTGCAAAACTCATGGAATATTGAGCATCTCCATAAGTACTACCCGTAAGGCGCTAGGCTGCCGGGCACTGCCCGGCAGCCACCCTTTTGTACAGGCCTTGCCTCAGCTGCATGTAACCCCTTGTACAAAGTCGGGGCGATGACCCCGTGTAAGAGAAAATAAAGAAGCACTGTAGGGGGGCCCCAACTAAGATTGCATGCATGCACGAGCACACCCAGATCACTGCATAAGCATTTCATGAGCATTTTCATATGCATATAGATAGGATTGCACCCTGCATTCATTCTCATCTACATGGAGTTGCAGGTTCCTGTCGTGAACTTGACTTCGACAAAGGACCAGAAGATTGCACGACACTGCGATCCCCGGCAAAGCCAAATAGATAAGTTTACCTCTTGTCCATTAGTGTTTTGTAAAGCTATAACTTTGCATGAGGAAACCTCGCCTCTCTTTTGAAACTTAGGTGCTCCCATCCATGACTCGAACATTGCTTCAGTCAGGTTGGTCGCAGTAGCCTTTGGTAAAAAGGAGTTGGCAGGGGGCTGGCCCCTCTGTCTGTTCCCCGGCAGACGGAGCTCTCCGGCAGACAAAGAGAGGGTGCCGGCAGGATATCCTGCCGGGGAAACTCGTTTATTTACATGAGGCACTCCACCTCTGCATGGACATATACATGCATGGGTTCCCGGCAAGGTTCATCTTTTTCATTCATATGCTAACACAAGTACAAGCATTACAGAACACAAAGATGGACTCAAGAAATTACATTATTTGAATTAATATTTGGCAGTTGCCGACAGATTTAAGATTGAAAAAAGATAAGTCCTCCGTGATGCCCTTTCTTGTCCCTCTCCTCCTAGGAGCAGCCGTCGAAGGCGAGGAGGGTAAAAGGAGCGCCTGAGCGAAGGTTCGACCTGCTCTCATCGGGCTCCAGGAGAGGTAGCTCGGGGGGAGCGAAAGCACGAGGGAATGCCTCGATGAAGAGCACGGTGGAAGGTAGCCCCGTCAATCACCGTCACGAAGGCCAGCAGGATTCGGCAGGGCTAACGGAGCTGCAGCCCAAGAGGAAGCCTGCCGGGGTCTAGCTGGAAGGCTGCTAGAGGAGCCCGGCAGCACCATCCGCACCTCTGCATCCAACTCCCTGGCAAATAACATTGCCGGGGAGGAGATGCAGATGATGGTGCCGCGGGGGGGGGGGGGGGGGGGGGGGGGGGGGGGGGGGGGGGGGGGGGGGGGGGGGGGGGGGGGGGGGGGGGGGGGGGGGGGGGGGGGGGGGGGGGGGGGGGGGGGGGGGGGGGGGGGGGGGGGGGGGGGGGGGGGGGGGGGGGGGGGGGGGGGGGGGGGGGGGGGGGGGGGGGGGGGGGGGGGGGGGGGGGGGGGGGGGGGGGGGGGGGGGGGGGGGGGGGGGGGGGGGGGGGGGGGGGGGGGGGGGGGGGGGGGGGGGGGGGGGGGGGGGGGGGGGGGGGGGGGGGGGGGGGGGGGGGGGGGGGGGGGGGGGGGGGGGGGGGGGGGGGGGGGGGGGGGGGGGGGGGGGGGGGGGGGGGGGGGGGGGGGGGGGGGGGGGGGGGGGGGGGGGGGGGGGGGGGGGGGGGGGGGGGGGGGGGGGGGGGGGGGGGGGGGGGGGGGGGGGGGGGGGGGGGGGGGGGGGGGGGGGGGGGGGGGGGGGGGGGGGGGGGGGGGGGGGGGGGGGGGGGGGGGGGGGGGGGGGGGGGGGGGGGGGGGGGGGGGGGGGGGGGGGGGGGGGGGGGGGGGGGGGGGGGGGGGGGGGGGGGGGGGGGGGGGGGGGGGGGGGGGGGGGGGGGGGGGGGGGGGGGGGGGGGGGGGGGGGGGGGGGGGGGGGGGGGGGGGGGGGGGGGGGGGGGGGGGGGGGGGGGGGGGGGGGGGGGGGGGGGGGGGGGGGGGGGGGGGGGGGGGGGGGGGGGGGGGGGGGGGGGGGGGGGGGGGGGGGGGGGGGGGGGGGGGGGGGGGGGGGGGGGGGGGGGGGGGGGGGGGGGGGGGGGGGGGGGGGGGGGGGGGGGGGGGGGGGGGGGGGGGGGGGGGGGGGGGGGGGGGGGGGGGGGGGGGGGGGGGGGGGGGGGGGGGGGGGGGGGGGGGGGGGGGGGGGGGGGGGGGGGGGGGGGGGGGGGGGGGGGGGGGGGGGGGGGGGGGGGGGGGGGGGGGGGGGGGGGGGGGGGGGGGGGGGGGGGGGGGGGGGGGGGGGGGGGGGGGGGGGGGGGGGGGGGGGGGGGGGGGGGGGGGGGGGGGGGGGGGGGGGGGGGGGGGGGGGGGGGGGGGGGGGGGGGGGGGGGGGGGGGGGGGGGGGGGGGGGGGGGGGGGGGGGGGGGGGGGGGGGGGGGGGGGGGGGGGGGGGGGGGGGGGGGGGGGGGGGGGGGGGGGGGGGGGGGGGGGGGGGGGGGGGGGGGGGGGGGGGGGGGGGGGGGGGGGGGGGGGGGGGGGGGGGGGGGGGGGGGGGGGGGGGGGGGGGGGGGGGGGGGGGGGGGGGGGGGGGGGGGGGGGGGGGGGGGGGGGGGGGGGGGGGGGGGGGGGGGGGGGGGGGGGGGGGGGGGGGGGGGGGGGGGGGGGGGGGGGGGGGGGGGGGGGGGGGGGGGGGGGGGGGGGGGGGGGGGGGGGGGGGGGGGGGGGGGGGGGGGGGGGGGGGGGGGGGGGGGGGGGGGGGGGGGGGGGGGGGGGGGGGGGGGGGGGGGGGGGGGGGGGGGGGGGGGGGGGGGGGGGGGGGGGGGGGGGGGGGGGGGGGGGGGGGGGGGGGGGGGGGGGGGGGGGGGGGGGGGGGGGGGGGGGGGGGGGGGGGGGGGGGGGGGGGGGGGGGGGGGGGGGGGGGGGGGGGGGGGGGGGGGGGGGGGGGGGGGGGGGGGGGGGGGGGGGGGGGGGGGGGGGGGGGGGGGGGGGGGGGGGGGGGGGGGGGGGGGGGGGGGGGGGGGGGGGGGGGGGGGGGGGGGGGGGGGGGGGGGGGGGGGGGGGGGGGGGGGGGGGGGGGGGGGGGGGGGGGGGGGGGGGGGGGGGGGGGGGGGGGGGGGGGGGGGGGGGGGGGGGGGGGGGGGGGGGGGGGGGGGGGGGGGGGGGGGGGGGGGGGGGGGGGGGGGGGGGGGGGGGGGGGGGGGGGGGGGGGGGGGGGGGGGGGGGGGGGGGGGGGGGGGGGGGGGGGGGGGGGGGGGGGGGGGGGGGGGGGGGGGGGGGGGGGGGGGGGGGGGGGGGGGGGGGGGGGGGGGGGGGGGGGGGGGGGGGGGGGGGGGGGGGGGGGGGGGGGGGGGGGGGGGGGGGGGGGGGGGGGGGGGGGGGGGGGGGGGGGGGGGGGGGGGGGGGGGGGGGGGGGGGGGGGGGGGGGGGGGGGGGGGGGGGGGGGGGGGGGGGGGGGGGGGGGGGGGGGGGGGGGGGGGGGGGGGGGGGGGGGGGGGGGGGGGGGGGGGGGGGGGGGGGGGGGGGGGGGGGGGGGGGGGGGGGGGGGGGGGGGGGGGGGGGGGGGGGGGGGGGGGGGGGGGGGGGGGGGGGGGGGGGGGGGGGGGGGGGGGGGGGGGGGGGGGGGGGGGGGGGGGGGGGGGGGGGGGGGGGGGGGGGGGGGGGGGGGGGGGGGGGGGGGGGGGGGGGGGGGGGGGGGGGGGGGGGGGGGGGGGGGGGGGGGGGGGGGGGGGGGGGGGGGGGGGGGGGGGGGGGGGGGGGGGGGGGGGGGGGGGGGGGGGGGGGGGGGGGGGGGGGGGGGGGGGGGGGGGGGGGGGGGGGGGGGGGGGGGGGGGGGGGGGGGGGGGGGGGGGGGGGGGGGGGGGGGGGGGGGGGGGGGGGGGGGGGGGGGGGGGGGGGGGGGGGGGGGGGGGGGGGGGGGGGGGGGGGGGGGGGGGGGGGGGGGGGGGGGGGGGGGGGGGGGGGGGGGGGGGGGGGGGGGGGGGGGGGGGGGGGGGGGGGGGGGGGGGGGGGGGGGGGGGGGGGGGGGGGGGGGGGGGGGGGGGGGGGGGGGGGGGGGGGGGGGGGGGGGGGGGGGGGGGGGGGGGGGGGGGGGGGGGGGGGGGGGGGGGGGGGGGGGGGGGGGGGGGGGGGGGGGGGGGGGGGGGGGGGGGGGGGGGGGGGGGGGGGGGGGGGGGGGGGGGGGGGGGGGGGGGGGGGGGGGGGGGGGGGGGGGGGGGGGGGGGGGGGGGGGGGGGGGGGGGGGGGGGGGGGGGGGGGGGGGGGGGGGGGGGGGGGGGGGGGGGGGGGGGGGGGGGGGGGGGGGGGGGGGGGGGGGGGGGGGGGGGGGGGGGGGGGGGGGGGGGGGGGGGGGGGGGGGGGGGGGGGGGGGGGGGGGGGGGGGGGGGGGGGGGGGGGGGGGGGGGGGGGGGGGGGGGGGGGGGGGGGGGGGGGGGGGGGGGGGGGGGGGGGGGGGGGGGGGGGGGGGGGGGGGGGGGGGGGGGGGGGGGGGGGGGGGGGGGGGGGGGGGGGGGGGGGGGGGGGGGGGGGGGGGGGGGGGGGGGGGGGGGGGGGGGGGGGGGGGGGGGGGGGGGGGGGGGGGGGGGGGGGGGGGGGGGGGGGGGGGGGGGGGGGGGGGGGGGGGGGGGGGGGGGGGGGGGGGGGGGGGGGGGGGGGGGGGGGGGGGGGGGGGGGGGGGGGGGGGGGGGGGGGGGGGGGGGGGGGGGGGGGGGGGGGGGGGGGGGGGGGGGGGGGGGGGGGGGGGGGGGGGGGGGGGGGGGGGGGGGGGGGGGGGGGGGGGGGGGGGGGGGGGGGGGGGGGGGGGGGGGGGGGGGGGGGGGGGGGGGGGGGGGGGGGGGGGGGGGGGGGGGGGGGGGGGGGGGGGGGGGGGGGGGGGGGGGGGGGGGGGGGGGGGGGGGGGGGGGGGGGGGGGGGGGGGGGGGGGGGGGGGGGGGGGGGGGGGGGGGGGGGGGGGGGGGGGGGGGGGGGGGGGGGGGGGGGGGGGGGGGGGGGGGGGGGGGGGGGGGGGGGGGGGGGGGGGGGGGGGGGGGGGGGGGGGGGGGGGGGGGGGGGGGGGGGGGGGGGGGGGGGCTTTACAAACAATCCCCATTACTTGGCCCTTTGCGGTCTGGGGGCTTGATATGGTCGGACCCCTTAAAGGAGGGAGCCACAAGAAAAAATACTTGCTGGTCATGGTAGATAAATTCACCAAGTGGATAGAGGCCAAACCAGGTAAACCGGCTGAAGCTGGACCAGTAATAGACTTTATATCCGCCGTTGTGCACCGTTATGGTGTCCCACACAAGCAATTTACCCAGGTTCGGGCCGCCGCTAGGCGTAAGACCCTACTCCTGCTTTCATGGATTGATGGTGGAATGAGTGTGGTGATGCGTAGTACACTTGCCCGGCAAGGTTTGCCTCGGGGCCGCAGCGACTACGCGCGTATGGTGGCTTGGGTTCATCAACTTTCTAACCCTCTAACCACCCTACGAGTGCCATGGGCCTCCTTTTATGGATTAAGGGGTCACCACAGTGGCAAAGTGGCCATTATCCACTAATATGATAGCAAACAGTGCTATCGTACCTAACTCTGTGGACTGAAAGGGTGCATTTAATGCACCGCTTAGTGTCACATCACTGGTTGCCTGGCAAGGCCTGCTGGGCTATCTCGCCAGCTCCGCACATGTTCTCTTGGCACGTCGCAGGACGGGTGTCATCTGTGGGTTTCTTCTGTAGGAAATGGCTGCCATGTGGCGAATGGCTGCCACTTAATCATCTCGCGGCTTGACACCGTACTGATTGACGACGTGAGTTGCGTTTGAGTGGTTGGAAGGGTGGTTCTGCCCCGCGAGCCCCGGTAGGCTCTGCTGGGGAGTTTGGTTGCTTCCTTCTGGTGGTGGCCTCGCCCCTTGCCGGGCTCGCCTTCCTGGCAAGGGAGGCCCTTCTCTTGCCGATATATTGCTCCTCTGGCTTGATCTTGGTCTCTCTGAGCTGCATGTTGGTTCTTCAAATCTCTTGGTCCTCCAGCACTATGCCTTGAGCTGGTGCTT
>JAAAWM010007865.1:0-10623 GCA_036873465.1 Thinopyrum obtusiflorum
CAAAGAATTTAAAAACTGCAACTTTTCTTACTTAGAGTCTATTCACCCCCCCCTCTAGACACCTCTTCTCGATCTTATCAATTGGTATCAGAGCATTGGTCTCCATTGCTTTGGTTTAAACACCTTTGGAGGAAGATGGATGTGTCTACGTTGGGGAGTCTCAGACATAGAGTGCCTATACTTGATGGAGAGTTCTTTCATGATTGGAAAAATGAGATGCTTGAGATTTTCAATGAATATCACTTGAACAAGTACATTACTAGTCCTTGCATTTCCCCTAGTGGACAAGAGGATGTTGAACCCCTTCAAGGTGCTAAAGACAAAGGATTGGCTCAAGATCAAATGCTCAAGACTCTACATTTTACTTTTAGTGATCCAAGATCACATTGAGTCCATAGGAAAAGCCAATACTATTAAAAGGGGATGAGGTGTTGCTTAATGGGTTTCTTGCTCAAAATGCTTAGTGATATGCTCCAAAACCCTCAACCACTTTCTCACATCCACATATCTCCCAAACCAAAAGTCAAACTCGGCCCCACCGAAATATTCTATCCGGCGCCACCGAGTTCATTTGATATAGCCACTGCCACAAACCCTAATCAATTCGGTCTCACCGATGGGATCCCGGTCTCACCGAGATGGGCTTGCAAACTCTCTGGTTCCTGTTGCATTTATTTCGGTCCCACCGAGATTTGTAATCGGTCTCACCGAGTTTTCTTGACCAACTCTCTGGTTAGATCTTTACCAAAATCAGTCCCACCGAGTTTGTGTAATCGGTCAAACCGAGATGAGGTTTTACCCTAACCCTAGCACATCGGTCCCACCTAGTTGATCATGTCGGTCCCACCAAAATGCATAATGGTCATATTATGAACTGAATCGGTGTGACCGAGTTTTCTGATTCGGTCCCACCGAGTTTGGTGATTTGTGTGTAACGGTTAGATTTTGTGTGGAGGCTATATATACCCCTCCACCCACTCTTCATTCGTGAGGAGAGCCATCAGAACATGCCTACACTTCCAGCATACATTTTCTGAGAGAGAACCACCTACTTATGTGTTGAGGTCAAGATATTTCATTCCAACAACATAAATCTTGATCTCTAGCCTTCTCCGCTTACAAGAGTCTCTACACTTATGTTGAGGTCAAGATATTCCATTCCAACCACATAAATCTTGATCTCTAGCCTTCCCCAGGTTGCTTTCCACTCAAATCTTCTTTCCACCAAATCCAATCGTATGAGAGAGAGTTGAGTGTTGGGGAGACTATCATTTGAAGCACAAGAGCAAGGACTTCATCATCAACACACCATTTGTTACTTCTTGGAGAGTGGTGTCTCCTAGATTGGCTAGGTGTCACTTGGGAGCCTCCGTCAAGATTGTGGAGTTGAACCAAGGAGTTTGTAAGGGCAAGGAGATCGCCTACTTCGTGAAGATCTACCCTAGTGAGGCAAGTCCTTTGTGGGCGACGGCCATGGTGGGATAGACAAGGTTGCTTCTTGGTGGACCCTTCATGGGTGGAGCCCTCCGTGGACTCACGCAACCGTTACCCTTCGTGGGTTGAAGTCTCCATCAATGTGGATGTACGATAGCACCACCTATCGGAACCACGGATAAAAAATCTCCGTGTGGGGGGGGGGGGGGGGGGGGGGGGGGGGGGGGGGGGGGGGGGGGGGGGGGGGGGGGGGGGGGGGGGGGGGGGGGGGGGGGGGGGGGGGGGGGGGGGGGGGGGGGGGGGGGGGGGGGGGGGGGGGGGGGGGGGGGGGGGGGGGGGGGGGGGGGGGGGGGGGGGGGGGGGGGGGGGGGGGGGGGGGGGGGGGGGGGGGGGGGGGGGGGGGGGGGGGGGGGGGGGGGGGGGGGGGGGGGGGGGGGGGGGGGGGGGGGGGGGGGGGGGGGGGGGGGGGGGGGGGGGGGGGGGGGGGGGGGGGGGGGGGGGGGGGGGGGGGGGGGGGGGGGGGGGGGGGGGGGGGGGGGGGGGGGGGGGGGGGGGGGGGGGGGGGGGGGGGGGGGGGGGGGGGGGGGGGGGGGGGGGGGGGGGGGGGGGGGGGGGGGGGGGGGGGGGGGGGGGGGGGGGGGGGGGGGGGGGGGGGGGGGGGGGGGGGGGGGGGGGGGGGGGGGGGGGGGGGGGGGGGGGGGGGGGGGGGGGGGGGGGGGGGGGGGGGGGGGGGGGGGGGGGGGGGGGGGGGGGGGGGGGGGGGGGGGGGGGGGGGGGGGGGGGGGGGGGGGGGGGGGGGGGGGGGGGGGGGGGGGGGGGGGGGGGGGGGGGGGGGGGGGGGGGGGGGGGGGGGGGGGGGGGGGGGGGGGGGGGGGGGGGGGGGGGGGGGGGGGGGGGGGGGGGGGGGGGGGGGGGGGGGGGGGGGGGGGGGGGGGGGGGGGGGGGGGGGGGGGGGGGGGGGGGGGGGGGGGGGGGGGGGGGGGGGGGGGGGGGGGGGGGGGGGGGGGGGGGGGGGGGGGGGGGGGGGGGGGGGGGGGGGGGGGGGGGGGGGGGGGGGGGGGGGGGGGGGGGGAGATACCCACACCCCTCTCCATATTTCCAAATTAGGCCTCCCCTTGATCATGTTGATGTTCTGTGGAACGCATGGGCATCTTGCTAGTACTACGTATAACATATAGAACATTGATCATATTTTGGGCTAATGTGTGGCTTTTGCAGCTCAGGTCTAAATACTTGTCATAATGTAGGCGGCGGGCACTATACTATGTGTTATAAACACGGTGTACACGTATGGAACATGATTTAGATTATGAATATATAGTTAGTACATCAAATGTACTATTATTTGGAATCAACATCAAGTGTATTCAAAAAATAGAATTCGAGTTCATGTAGTACACATAGTTCATATCTATCTCTATAGTAATCATGTGGTGTGTTATTAAGGTAATACACGAATGATGGTTGAAGTTGGCAACAATCATGATTGTAGATTTGTTACTGAAATAGAGAAACGAATTCAAATTCAAATCGAATTGCAGCGGTAGTATAGACATTTGGAATGCACTAAAATGTTGGTATGAGTAGGTTACATGCATTATACAGCAAGCGAAAAAATTTAATTGGACATAACATGGAGTCATACTACCGAATAGCATTTAATTGCACTAAATTGTTGGTATGAGTAGCTTTAAATAGCATTTTTATAGTAAAACGGGGCAAGACTCTCTTTGTGTGGTGTGAATAGTTTTATTTTTTTTCGTTTTCTTTTTGGTTGAGGGAAGTGCGAATTGATTTGGTACGTACAAGTACAATATTACTCGTTAGGCTTGTCCCTAAAATTCAACCCGCGCCTTGTTATATCCCGAAAATTCAGATATCGTGCTCCCAAAACTGGCACCTTCACGGGGGGGGGGGGGGGGGGGGGGGGGGGGGGGGGGGGGGGGGGGGGGGGGGGGGGGGGGGGGGGGGGGGGGGGGGGGGGGGGGCCTTCTAACCCTGAGCCGAAAGGGCCGCTAGTTCAAATCGGTGGGGGGTACTTCTGTAACACACCCTACATTTTGGACAAGCGCGTCCCTAAGTCATGGTTCACCCCCTCCCATCGCCTCCTTTTTGCCATTCGAAATCCCAGGCCGCCATAACCTCTCCGCTCCAGCCGCGAAACCCCACCCTCCTCCGTCCGCCACCTCACCGCTGCCCAGCTGGAGCCTCTTCCCCGACGACGTCGTCCACCACAACAGCTCGACGTCCCTCGTCCACCTTCCTGGTTGAGGATCCGTCGTCCATCTCATCGTCTCGCCGGTTCAGCCGCCCCATCCTCCACCTCCAAGGAGCTGCTCCGACGATCGCCTCGTCTATCGCGGCTGCTCCATCCCCACAGTGCTGCCTTAACCTGCTCCACCGAAACCGCAGCATCCTCACCGACTCCTCGGACGAAGCCGAGGCCTACTCGGCGCCACCAAAGAGGTTGTACACTCATCGCATCGCACCTTCTCCTTAACTCGACCTCCCGGCGCTGACGGTGCTCCATCCCGCACCCCGATGGAGCGGCTACCTTGAAGCCGGCGTCGCGGGCGACATCTCCACGGTGGCTCTCCCCCAGTGCGAGGCCCCTTCGGCGGTGGCGTCCATACCAGCCGGATCTGCTGCTGCTGCTCTGGCTCTCGCTCGCTCGCTTGTGCTGCTGCTGCTGCTCTGGCTCTCGCTCGATCGCTCGCTCGCCCATCTGCTGCTGCTCAGGCTCTCGCTCGCTCGCTCGCCCAGCTGCTGCTGCTCCGGCTCTCGCTCACTCGCTCGCTCAGCTGCTGCTGCTCCGGCTCTCGCTCGCTCGCTTGCGCTGCTGCTGCTGCTCTCCCCCTCGCTCGTGCTGCTGCTCTGCTCCGATTTAGCTACACTTCAGTCTACTGAATCGACTTTTGGGTCAGTCGATTTTCAGGGGGTGGGGGGGGCTCGCCGGAGTTAAGGAAGAACCACCCGCAGCGGGGACGGGGGCTCACCGGAGAGGTACCCCACTATCTATCTTAGGGTTCAGGGTGGGGGCGGGGGGCCTATAGGGCTGGTCGAGGCGACGGCGGACCAGCGGTGGGGAGTTGTTTCGGGGCGGCGAGGCGGCGCTGGGGCCGGCAGTTCGGCCGGTGGTGGCTGGCGGCTCAGGGGGGTGCAGGTTGAAGATGAACTGCAGGCCCTCCCTAAACTACATGTCAAGTGCCTCTCTGCTACCATTGTGTTCAGTTTCGACAGTAACATTCAGATTCCACAGTAAATTTCAGTTTCGACAGTTAAGTTCAGAGTCAACAGTTTTTACCTCATCTGTTGTAGTCAGGTGGTTTTTGGTGATGTAAATTTTACATCTATTTTACATCATCTATTGGAGATGCTATTAGAATCCCACTTGAGATTGACAATGTCTGTCTTGTGCTGCTTCAGCCTTGACGTCTTACGGCTCACCGGAGCTGCTCCAACGACAGAACGATCCATCACAACAGAGCAGTGCCCTAGACGCCGTCTACAGATTCCTTAGATCTTCCTCCACACCTCCGACAGCCACCTCTGCCTCAACTGCTTCAACGACCAACCCAATGATGCTGAGGTCGACACGGCTACGGCAAAGAGGTTGTACACTTGTTGCATCACTTATTACTATACATTCATGTCGATCCATTAGGGCTATTTTGGTTCGACGGAAAAACATAGCAATAGGGAATTTTCCAATGGCACTCTACTATTCAATTATTCATACATTTTGTTGAAAGGAATGAAGCAAAACATCCACCTGGACCTACTTTTCAAAATCCTATGCATGAAAACAAGACCAAGTGCATTAGTGGCAGAATAACATTCTAACTATACACGCTTTCACTTTATTTTGGCCATGTTTCTTTGCATTCCTCTGCTCTTCCAATTCCTGTAAACCAAACATCCAAGTTGACAGAAATCCTGTGTTTACAAATGCTCTATTTACCATGTGTATTCCTATCCTATTCCGGTGTTTTTCCTTTCCCTGCGTTTTTAGAATCATGCAAGCCAAATGAGCCCTTACAGAATTACTTCAGTTACAGGTAGGTGTCGAAGGGAACTTTGTGTGGTTTGTCCTGCTCCTGCCACGACGTTGTCCACCTCAGCTGAGCTGCTCCATCGACAGAAACATCCACCAAACCAGACATCACGACTCATGACCGTCTTTCGCCGCCTCAGATCTCCTTCCCTGCCGCCGGCACCCACCGCAACGGCATCACCATCATCGACTCAGCAGATGAACCTGAGGAGTACACGGGTCCACAAGAGAGGTCGCACTCTTTTGATTCTGCTTATGTTATGCATTGCTTAAAATTACATGCTACTTTATCGTCCTGTTCACCTCTTGGACTCCAAGTCAGGTCCAAATTAATGTTCAAACTTGACTTCTAAATTAGTTGTGGGGCACATATCGAGGAAGCAATGAATAGTATCTTTGTCTAATATCTGGTTCACCTAGGGTATGCCTATGTTGTTCATCTTGGGTGGGAAACAAATAGTAAAGCAATCATCATCTGTCTTTTTATTAAATTAAAGCAATCATCAGCCTGCTATCATCATTTTTGGATCCATCCACTGGTTGTTACCATCACTCTAAATTTCTACATGCTCTCCTTACATAATCTCACCATATTTTTTTGTATGCATGTCAGATATTGTACACAGTCATGCTGAACATGTATTGAAAAAGAGAAGAGTTTTGCGTGGCAATACAATGTCATGCAGACATCGCTCCATGGTGGGTTCAATTGCAAACCCTCCCCACCCCTCTCCAGATTGTAATCCAGAGGAAGATATCTATTCTGAGGCAGATTCAGACGCCGCTGACCACTCCTATTTAGCCCCCAAGGTGTTTGCTCTACCTTGGCATGATGATGTTAGTCATATCATGCATGGGGGGGGGGGGGGGGGGGGGGGGGGGGGGGGGGGGGGGGGGGGGGGGGGGGGGGGGGGGGGGGGGGGGGGGGGGGGGGGGGGGGGGGGGGGGGGGGGGGGGGGGGGGGGGGGGGGGGGGGGGGGGGGGGGGGGGGGGGGGGGGGGGGGGGGGGGGGGGGGGGGGGGGGGGGGGGGGGGGGGGGGGGGGGGGGGGGGGGGGGGGGGGGGGGGGGGGGGGGGGGGGGGGGGGGGGGGGGGGGGGGGGGGGGGGGGGGGGGGGGGGGGGGGGGGGGGGGGGGGGGGGGGGGGGGGGGGGGGGGGGGGGGGGGGGGGGGGGGGGGGGGGGGGGGGGGGGGGGGGGGGGGGGGGGGGGGGGGGGGGGGGGGGGGGGGGGGGGGGGGGGGGGGGGGGGGGGGGGGGGGGGGGGGGGGGGGGGGGGGGGGGGGGGGGGGGGGGGGGGGGGGGGGGGGGGGGGGGGGGGGGGGGGGGGGGGGGGGGGGGGGGGGGGGGGGGGGGGGGGGGGGGGGGGGGGGGGGGGGGGGGGGGGGGGGGGGGGGGGGGGGGGGGGGGGGGGGGGGGGGGGGGGGGGGGGGGGGGGGGGGGGGGGGGGGGGGGGGGGGGGGGGGGGGGGGGGGGGGGGGGGGGGGGGGGGGGGGGGGGGGGGGGGGGGGGGGGGGGGGGGGGGGGGGGGGGGGGGGGGGGGGGGGGGGGGGGGGGGGGGGGGGGGGGGGGGGGGGGGGGGGGGGGGGGGGGGGGGGGGGGGGGGGGGGGGGGGGGGGGGGGGGGGGGGGGGGGGGGGGGGGGGGGGGGGGGGGGGGGGGGGGGGGGGGGGGGGGGGGGGGGGGGGGGGGGGGGGGGGGGGGGGGGGGGGGGGGGGGGGGGGGGGGGGGGGGGGGGGGGGGGGGGGGGGGGGGGGGGGGGGGGGGGGGGGGGGGGGGGGGGGGGGGGGGGGGGGGGGGGGGGGGGGGGGGGGGGGGGGGGGGGGGGGGGGGGGGGGGGGGGGGGGGGGGGGGGGGGGGGGGGGGGGGGGGGGGGGGGGGGGGGGGGGGGGGGGGGGGGGGGGGGGGGGGGGGGGGGGGGGGGGGGGGGGGGGGGGGGGGGGGGGGGGGGGGGGGGGGGGGGGGGGGGGGGGGGGGGGGGGGGGGGGGGGGGGGGGGGGGGGGGGGGGGGGGGGGGGGGGGGGGGGGGGGGGGGGGGGGGGGGGGGGGGGGGGGGGGGGGGGGGGGGGGGGGGGGGGGGGGGGGGGGGGGGGGGGGGGGGGGGGGGGGGGGGGGGGGGGGGGGGGGGGGGGGGGGGGGGGGGGGGGGGGGGGGGGGGGGGGGGGGGGGGGGGGGGGGGGGGGGGGGGGGGGGGGGGGGGGGGGGGGGGGGGGGGGGGGGGGGGGGGGGGGGGGGGGGGGGGGGGGGGGGGGGGGGGGGGGGGGGGGGGGGGGGGGGGGGGGGGGGGGGGGGGGGGGGGGGGGGGGGGGGGGGGGGGGGGGGGGGGGGGGGGGGGGGGGGGGGGGGGGGGGGGGGGGGGGGGGGGGGGGGGGGGGGGGGGGGGGGGGGGGGGGGGGGGGGGGGGGGGGGGGGGGGGGGGGGGGGGGGGGGGGGGGGGGGGGGGGGGGGGGGGGGGGGGGGGGGGGGGGGGGGGGGGGGGGGGGGGGGGGGGGGGGGGGGGGGGGGGGGGGGGGGGGGGGGGGGGGGGGGGGGGGGGGGGGGGGGGGGGGGGGGGGGGGGGGGGGGGGGGGGGGGGGGGGGGGGGGGGGGGGGGGGGGGGGGGGGGGGGGGGGGGGGGGGGGGGGGGGGGGGGGGGGGGGGGGGGGGGGGGGGGGGGGGGGGGGGGGGGGGGGGGGGGGGGGGGGGGGGGGGGGGGGGGGGGGGGGGGGGGGGGGGGGGGGGGGGGGGGGGGGGGGGGGGGGGGGGGGGGGGGGGGGGGGGGGGGGGGGGGGGGGGGGGGGGGGGGGGGGGGGGGGGGGGGGGGGGGGGGGGGGGGGGGGGGGGGGGGGGGGGGGGGGGGGGGGGGGGGGGGGGGGGGGGGGGGGGGGGGGGGGGGGGGGGGGGGGGGGGGGGGGGGGGGGGGGGGGGGGGGGGGGGGGGGGGGGGGGGGGGGGGGGGGGGGGGGGGGGGGGGGGGGGGGGGGGGGGGGGGGGGGGGGGGGGGGGGGGGGGGGGGGGGGGGGGGGGGGGGGGGGGGGGGGGGGGGGGGGGGGGGGGGGGGGGGGGGGGGGGGGGGGGGGGGGGGGGGGGGGGGGGGGGGGGGGGGGGGGGGGGGGGGGGGGGGGGGGGGGGGGGGGGGGGGGGGGGGGGGGGGGGGGGGGGGGGGGGGGGGGGGGGGGGGGGGGGGGGGGGGGGGGGGGGGGGGGGGGGGGGGGGGGGGGGGGGGGGGGGGGGGGGGGGGGGGGGGGGGGGGGGGGGGGGGGGGGGGGGGGGGGGGGGGGGGGGGGGGGGGGGGGGGGGGGGGGGGGGGGGGGGGGGGGGGGGGGGGGGGGGGGGGGGGGGGGGGGGGGGGGGGGGGGGGGGGGGGGGGGGGGGGGGGGGGGGGGGGGGGGGGGGGGGGGGGGGGGGGGGGGGGGGGGGGGGGGGGGGGGGGGGGGGGGGGGGGGGGGGGGGGGGGGGGGGGGGGGGGGGGGGGGGGGGGGGGGGGGGGGGGGGGGGGGGGGGGGGGGGGGGGGGGGGGGGGGGGGGGGGGGGGGGGGGGGGGGGGGGGGGGGGGGGGGGGGGGGGGGGGGGGGGGGGGGGGGGGGGGGGGGGGGGGGGGGGGGGGGGGGGGGGGGGGGGGGGGGGGGGGGGGGGGGGGGGGGGGGGGGGGGGGGGGGGGGGGGGGGGGGGGGGGGGGGGGGGGGGGGGGGGGGGGGGGGGGGGGGGGGGGGGGGGGGGGGGGGGGGGGGGGGGGGGGGGGGGGGGGGGGGGGGGGGGGGGGGGGGGGGGGGGGGGGGGGGGGGGGGGGGGGGGGGGGGGGGGGGGGGGGGGGGGGGGGGGGGGGGGGGGGGGGGGGGGGGGGGGGGGGGGGGGGGGGGGGGGGGGGGGGGGGGGGGGGGGGGGGGGGGGGGGGGGGGGGGGGGGGGGGGGGGGGGGGGGGGGGGGGGGGGGGGGGGGGGGGGGGGGGGGGGGGGGGGGGGGGGGGGGGGGGGGGGGGGGGGGGGGGGGGGGGGGGGGGGGGGGGGGGGGGGGGGGGGGGGGGGGGGGGGGGGGGGGGGGGGGGGGGGGGGGGGGGGGGGGGGGGGGGGGGGGGGGGGGGGGGGGGGGGGGGGGGGGGGGGGGGGGGGGGGGGGGGGGGGGGGGGGGGGGGGGGGGGGGGGGGGGGGGGGGGGGGGGGGGGGGGGGGGGGGGGGGGGGGGGGGGGGGGGGGGGGGGGGGGGGGGGGGGGGGGGGGGGGGGGGGGGGGGGGGGGGGGGGGGGGGGGGGGGGGGGGGGGGGGGGGGGGGGGGGGGGGGGGGGGGGGGGGGGGGGGGGGGGGGGGGGGGGGTTCATTGCTTCCTCGATATGTGCCGTAAGACGTCAAGGCTGAAGCAGCCCCGGCGAGCCGTAAGACGTCAAGGCTGAAGCGGCACAAGACAGAAATTGTCAATCTCAAGTGGGATTCTAATAGCATCTCCAATAGATGATGTAAAATTGATGTAAAATTTACATCACCAAAAACCACCTGACTACAACATATGAGGTAAAAACTGTTGACTCTGAACTTAACTGTCGAAACTGAAATTTACTGTGGAATCTGAATGTTACTGTCGAAACTGAACGCAATGGTAGCAGAGAGGCACTTGACATGTAGTTTAGGGAGGGCCTGCAGTTCATCTTCAACCTGCACCCCCCTGAGCCGCCAGCCACCACCGGCCGAACCGCCGGCCCCAGCGCTGCCTCGCTGCCCCGAAACAACTCCCCACCGCCGGTCCGCCGCCGCCCCGGCCAGCCCTATAGGCCCCCTGCCCCCACCCTGAAACCTAAGATAGATAGTGGGGTACCTCTCCGGCGAGCCCCCGTACCCGCTGCCGGTGGTTCTTCCTTAACTCCGGCGAGCCCCCCCACCCCCTGAAAATTGACTGACCCAAAAGTAGATTCAGTCGACTGAAGTGTAGCTAAATCGGAGCAGAGCAGCAGCACGAGCGAGGGGAAGAGCAGCAGCAGCAGCGTGAGCGAGCGAGCGAGAGTCGGAGCAGCAGCAGCTGGGCGAGCGAGCGATCAAGCGAGAGCCGGAGCAGCAGCAGCAGCGCGAGCGAGCGAGAGAGAGCCAGAGCAGCAGCAGCAGATCTGGCTGGTATGGACACTGCCGCCGAAGGGGCCTCGCACTGGGGGAGAGCCGCCGTGGAGATGTCGCCCGC
>JAAAWM010007866.1:0-10623 GCA_036873465.1 Thinopyrum obtusiflorum
GAAATCTGGCAAATGGATGTCAAAACTACATTCCTTAATGGATTTCTTAAAGAGTTGTAAATGATGCAACCAGAAGGTTTTGTCGATCCTAAAGGTGCTAACAAAATGTGCAAGCTCCAGCGATCCATCCATGGACTGGTGCAAAGCATCTCAGAGTTTGAATATACGCCTTGATGAGTTGATCAAAGCATATAGTTTTATACAGACTTGTGATGAAGCCTGTATTTACAAGAAAGTGAATGGGAGAACTACAACCTTTCTGATAAGTATATGTGAATGACATATTGTTGATCGGAAATGATGTAGAATTTCCTGGAAAGCATAAAAGGAGTGTTTGAAAGGAGTTTTTCAAAGAAAGACCTCGATGAAGCTGCTTACATATTGAGCATCAAGATCTATAGAGATAGATCAAGACACTTGATAAGTTTTTTCAATGAGTACATACCTTGACAAATTTTTGAAGTAGTTCAAAATGGAACAGTCAAAGAAGGAGTTCTTGCCTGTATTGCAAGGTGTGAAATTGAGTAAGACTCAAAGCCCGAGCACGGCAGAAGATAGAAAGAGAATGAAAGTCATTCCCTATGCCTCAGCCATAGGTTCTATAAAGTATGCCATTCTGTGTACCAGATCTATTGTATACCCTACACTGAGTTTGGCAAGGGAGTACAATAGTGATCTAGGAGTAGATCACTAGACAGCGGTCAAAATTATCCTTAGTGGAATAAGGATATGTTTCTCGATTATGGAGGTGACAAAAGGTTCGTCGTAAAGGGTTACGTCGATGCAAGTTTTGACACTAATCCAGATGACTCTAAGTCTCAATCTAGATACATATTGAAAGTGGGAGCAATTAGCTAGAGTAGCGCCATGTAGAGCATTGTTGACATAGAAATTTGCAAAATACATACGAATCTGAATATGGCAGACCCGTTGACTAAACTTCTCTCACAAGCAAAACATGATCACACCTTAGTACTCTTTGGGTGTTAATCACATGGCGATGTGAACTAAGATTATTGACTCTAGTAAACCCTTTGAGTGTTGGTCACATGGCGATGTGAACTATGGGTGTTAATCACATGGTGATGTGAACTATTGGTGTTAAATCACATGGTGATGTGAACTAGATTATTGACTCTAGTGCAAGTGGGAGACTGAAGGAAATATGCCCTAGAGGCAATAATAAAGTTATTATTTATTTCCTTATTTCATGACAAATGTTTATTATTCATGCTAGAATTGTATTAACCGGAAACTTAGTACATGTGTGAATACATAGACAAAACAAAGTGTCCCTAGTATGCCTCTACTTGACTAGCTCGTTTATCAAAGATGGTTATGTTTCCTAACCATAGACATGTGTTGTCATTTGATGAATGGGATCACATCATTAGGAGAATGATGTGATGAACTAGACCCATTCGTTAGCTTAGCATCATGATCGTTACAGTTTCATTGCTACTGCTTTCTTCATGACTTATACATGTTCCTCAGACTATGAGATTATGCAACTCCCGAATACCGGAGGAACACCGTGTGTGCTATCAAATGTCACAATGTAACTGGGTGATTATAAAGATGCTCTACAGGTGTCTCCGATGGTGTTTGTTGAGTTGGCATAGATCAAGATTAGGATTTGTCACTCCGATTGTCGGAGAGGTATATCTCTGGGCCCTCTCGGTAATGCACATCACTATAAGCCTTGCAAGCAATGTGACTAATGAGTTAGTTGCGGGATGATGCATTATGGAACGAGTAAAGAGACTTGCTGGTAACGAGATTGAACTAGGTATTGAGATACCGACGATCGAATCTCGGGCAAGTAACATACCGATGACAAAGGTAACAACGTATATCGTTATGCGGTTTGACCGATAAAGATCTTCGTAGAATATGTGGGAGCCAATATGAACATCCAGGTTCCACTATTGGTTATTGACCGGAGACGTGTCTCGGTCATGTCTACATAGTTCTCAAACCCGTAGGGTCCGCACGCTTAACGTTCGGTGACGATCAGTATTACGAGTTTATGCATTTTGATGTACTGAAGGTAGTTCGGAGTCCCGAATGTGATCACGGACATGACGAGGAGTCTCGAAATGGTCGAGACAAAAAGATTGATATTTTGGACGGCTATATTCGGACACCGAAAGTGTTCCGGGTGGTTTCGAAGAAAACCGAAGTGCCGGAGGGTTACCGGAACCCCCGGGGGCCCCGGGAAAGTTGGGCCTACATGGGCCATAGGGAAGAGGGGAGGCAGCCCACAAGGGGCAGCCGCGCCCCCTCCCTATAGGGAGTCCAAATTGGACTAGGGAGGGGGGCGCGCCCCCCCTTTCCTTCTCCTCTTCCTCTTCCTTCCTTTCCCCTTCCTCCTCCTAGTTAGACTAGGAAAAGGGGGGGTCCTACTCCTACTAGGAGGAGGACTCCTCCCCTCCTTGGCGCGCCCCAAAGGGCCGGCCGGCCTCCCCCTTGCTCCTTTATATACGGGGGTAGGGGGCACCCTAGAACACACAAGTTGATCATTGATCTCTTAGCCGTGTGCGGTGCCCCCCTCCACCATAATCCACCTCGGTCATATCGTTGCAGTGCTTAGGCGAAGCACTGCACCGGTAGCTTCATCATCACCATCATCACGCCGTCGTGCTGATGAAGATATCCCTCGACACTCTGCTGGATCATGAGTTCGTGGGACGTCACCGAGCCGAACGTGTGCAGATCGCGGAGGTGCCGTACTTTCGGTGCTAGGATCGGTCGATCATGAAGACGTACGACTACATCAACCATGTTGTCATAACGCTTCCGCTTACAGTCTACGAGGGTATGTGGACAACACTCTCCCCTCTCATTGCTATGCATCACCATGATCTTGCGTGTGCGTAGGAAAATTTTGAAATTACTACGTTCCCCAACAGTCCTGACGTGGCTCGTCAAACGCCAAGACCCGCGCGGAGCGATGCTTGACCTCGTGAGGGAGAACCTCCTCAGCTCCGTAGATGAGGAAGAACGGAGTCTCGCCCATTGGCTTGGTGGCGGTGGTGCGGATGGACCACAGCACGGACTGGAGCTCGTCGTACCAGGGGGGGGGGGGGGGGGGGGGGGGGGGGGGGGGGGGGGGGGGGGGGGGGGGGGGGGGGGGGGGGGGGGGGGGGGGGGGGGGGGGGGGGGGGGGGGGGGGGGGGGGGGGGGGGGGGGGGGGGGGGGGGGGGGGGGGGGGGGGGGGGGGGGGGGGGGGGGGGGGGGGGGGGGGGGGGGGGGGGGGGGGGGGGGGGGGGGGGGGGGGGGGGGGGGGGGGGGGGGGGGGGGGGGGGGGGGGGGGGGGGGGGGGGGGGGGGGGGGGGGGGGGGGGGGGGGGGGGGGGGTCCACTTCCGCCCACTTGGTGAATTTGTCGATGGCGACGTAGAGGTAGCGGTAACCTCCAGGCGCTCGAGGGAATGGGCCCAGGATATCCAGCCCCCAGACCATGAACGGCCATGAGAGCGGGATGGTCTGGAGACCCTGAGCTGGCTGGTGGATCTGCTTGGCGTGGAATTGGCAGGACTCATAGGATTTCACCAGCTCGGTCGCGTCGTTGAGTGCCGTGGGCCAGTAGAACCCGCTGCAGAAGGCCTTGCCGACTAGGGTGCGTGACGATGAGTGGTGCCTGCAGTCTCCGCCATGTATGTCAGCCAGCAGCTCATTCCCCTGTTCCCTGGAGATGCATCGTAGAGAAACATCATTTGGTCGCTTCCTATATAGCTCACCGTCCTGAATGCTGTACGTCGTAGCCTGCCGGGCCACATGCTCCGCGTCTTCTTCCTTCTCCGGCAACGTGCCTTGCGTCAGGTATGCCCTGAACTCCTTGATCCAGCACCCCTCCTGAGGCTCGAGCGCCAGGAGCAGGCGTGCTCCCGAGGTCAGGCCGCAGGCGGGGGCTCCCGAGGCTGGTGGCTGAGGGAGTTCCTCCGGGGGGGGGGGGGGGGGGGGGGGGGGGGGGGGGGGGGGGGGGGGGGGGGGGGGGGGGGGGGGGGGGGGGGGGGGGGGGGGGGGGGGGGGGGGGGGGGGGGGGGGGGGGGGGGGGGGGGGGGGGGGGGGGGGGGGGGGGGGGGGGGGGGGGGGGGGGGGGGGGGGGGGGGGGGGGGGGGGGGGGGGGGGGGGGGGGGGGGGGGGGGGGGGGGGGGGGGGGGGGGGGGGGGGGGGGGGGGGGGGGGGGGGGGGGGGGGGGGGGGGGGGGGGGGGGGGGGGGGGGGGGGGGGGGGGGGGGGGGGGGGGGGGGGGGGGGGGGGGGGGGGGGGGGGGGGGGGGGGGGGGGGGGGGGGGGGGGGGGGGGGGGGGGGGGGGGGGGGGGGGGGGGGGGGGGGGGGGGGGGGGGGGGGGGGGGGGGGGGGGGGGGGGGGGGGGGGGGGGGGGGGGGGGGGGGGGGGGGGGGGGGGGGGGGGGGGGGGGGGGGGGGGGGGGGGGGGGGGGGGGGGGGGGGGGGGGGGGGGGGGGGGGGGGGGGGGGGGGGGGGGGGGGGGGGGGGGGGGGGGGGGGGGGGGGGGGGGGGGGGGGGGGGGGGGGGGGGGGGGGGGGGGGGGGGGGGGGGGGGGGGGGGGGGGGGGGGGGGGGGGGGGGGGGGGGGGGGGGGGGGGGGGGGGGGGGGGGGGGGGGGGGGGGGGGGGGGGGGGGGGGGGGGGGGGGGGGGGGGGGGGGGGGGGGGGGGGGGGGGGGGGGGGGGGGGGGGGGGGGGGGGGGGGGGGGGGGGGGGGGGGGGGGGGGGGGGGGGGGGGGGGGGGGGGGGGGGGGGGGGGGGGGGGGGGGGGGGGGGGGGGGGGGGGGGGGGGGGGGGGGGGGGGGGGGGGGGGGGGGGGGGGGGGGGGGGGGGGGGGGGGGGGTGGGGTGACCTCCGGAGCTTGATCACCCATCGAGGCCTCCGCAGGCCATGGAACACTGTCTTGTGGGGCGTGATTGTCTGAGGGCGTCGTCTTGGCCTCAGCGGCGCCGTCTTGCGACTGCACCGTCCCGGCTGAAGGTGCGGCATCGTACGGTGGGTTCTTGGCCTGGCGCTCCTCTCGAACTGCTACCAACGCCGCACTGGCAGAGTGAGGCGTAGCGGCCAGATAGAGCACCAGAGGCTCGAGGGGGCGAGGTGCTACCATCACCGGCAGGCGGGTCAGGTATCTCTTGAGGTCTTGAAACGCCAGGTCTGCCTCCGGGGTCCATTCGAACGGGCCCTTCTTCTTCATCGGCTTGAAGAACGGCAGGGCACGCTCCCCCAGCTTGGAGATGAAGCGCCCCAGCAAGGTCACACACACCCCACGAGCTTCTGCATTTCTTTGAGGGTTTGCGATGGGCTCATATATTCTATTGCCTTAACCTTGTCGGGGTTAGCCTCGATCCCCCTGTGGGACAAGAGGAAGCCCAGTAGCTTGCCGGAGGGGACACCAAACACGCACTTCTTCGGGTTGAGCCGCAGGTCCACCTGGCGCAGGCTAGCGAAGGTCTCCTCCAGGTCCTAAATCAAGGTTCTTGCCTCCCGAGATTTTACCATGATGTCGTCGACGTAGGCTTCAGTGTTTCTCCAGAGCTGCTGGCCCAGGGTGATGTGCATCAGCCGCTGGAAGGTTGCCCCGGTGTTGCGCAATCCGAACGGCATGCAAGTGTAGCATTACACCCCGCAATGGGTCAAGAAGGCCGTCTTCTCTATGTCCTCCACTGCCATCTTGATCTGGTGGTAACCTGAGAAGGCATCCAGGAAGCACAGCAAGTCGCACTCGGCAATTGAATCGACGATCTGGTCGATGCGTGGGAGTGGGAACGGATCTTGAGGGCAGGCCTTGTTGAGGTTGGTGAAGTCGAGGCACATGCGCTCCTTCCCGCCTTTCTTGGGCACGACGACCGGGTTCGCCAGCCACTCCGGATATCGTACCTCGCGAATGATGCCTGCTTCTTGTAGCTTGCGGGTCTCGTGGACGATGAAAGCCTGCTTCTCTATAGATTGTCGTCGTGCCTTCTGTTTCACCGGGCGCACATTGGGGCACACCCTCAGGTGATGCTCTATAACCCCCCTGGGGACCCCTACCAGCTGCTTGGGTTCCCAGGCGAATACTTCCTTGTTCGCCCGCAAGAAGTCCACCAATTCCCTTTCTTGATCCGGAGCGAGGTCGGCACCTATGGTGAAAGTCGCCCCTGAGGCCCCACCCTTGTCGACTGGTACTTGCTTCATCTTGGCTCGATCTTGAGTGAACAACTGCTTCTTCTTGGCTGGCGCAGCCCCCTTAGCCCCAGGAGTGGCCTTACCGGCCGGACAGGCTGCAGCTGCAGTCCTGAAAGCGAGCTTGAGGGCTATCAGGGCTTCCTTGGTGTCTCCAGCCACGGTGAGGACGCCTTTGCTCCCTGGCATCTTCATGAGATTATAGGCAGGATGGGTGGCCGCCATGAACTGGGCCAAGGCCGGGTACCCAAGGATGGCGTTGTACGGGAGGCCGATGGGGGGGGGGGGGGGGGGGGGGGGGGGGGGGGGGGGGGGGGGGGGGGGGGGGGGGGGGGGGGGGGGGGGGGGGGGGGGGGGGGGGGGGGGGGGGGGGGGGGGGGGGGGGGGGGGGGGGGGGGGGGGGGGGGGGGGGGGGGGGGGGGGGGGGGGGGGGGGGGGGGGGGGGGGGGGGGGGGGGGGGGGGGGGGGGGGGGGGGGGGGGGGGGGGGGGGGGGGGGGGGGGGGGGGGGGGGGGGGGGGGGGGGGGGGGGGGGGGGGGGGGGGGGGGGGGGGGGGGGGGGGGGGGGGGGGGGGGGGGGGGGGGGGGGGGGGGGGGGGGGGGGGGGGGGGGGGGGGGGGGGGGGGGGGGGGGGGGGGGGGGGGGGGGGGGGGGGGGGGGGGGGGGGGGGGGGGGGGGGGGGGGGGGGGGGGGGGGGGGGGGGGGGGGGGGGGGGGGGGGGGGGGGGGGGGGGGGGGGGGGGGGGGGGGGGGGGGGGGGGGGGGGGGGGGGGGGGGGGGGGGGGGGGGGGGGGGGGGGGGGGGGGGGGGGGGGGGGGGGGGGGGGGGGGGGGGGGGGGGGGGGGGGGGGGGGGGGGGGGGGGGGGGGGGGGGGGGGGGGGGGGGGGGGGGGGGGGGGGGGGGGGGGGGGGGGGGGGGGGGGGGGGGGGGGGGGGGGGGGGGGGGGGGGGGGGGGGGGGGGGGGGGGGGGGGGGGGGGGGGGGGGGGGGGGGGGGGGGGGGGGGGGGGGGGGGGGGGGGGGGGGGGGGGGGGGGGGGGGGGGGGGGGGGGGGGGGGGGGGGGGGGGGGGGGGGGGGGGGGGGGGGGGGGGGGGGGGGGGGGGGGGGGGGGGGGGGGGGGGGGGGGGGGGGGGGGGGGGGGGGGGGGGGGGGGGGGGGGGGGGGGGGGGGGGGGGGGGGGCGCACGAAGATCTCTCCTCCCCTAGCTCGCACTCTCACAACGATCTCAAGGCCTAGCTCGCCGAACCCAAGGAACAAGAGACACAAGAGTTTATACTGGTTCGGGCCACCGTTGTGGTGTAATACCCTACTCCAGTGTGGTGTGGTGGATTGCCTTGTAGGCTGAGGATGAACAAGTACAAGGGAAGAACAGCCTCCTGAGGAGAGGTGTTCTTGGGCTGGATGAGCTGGTGAGGGTGGTCTTGGTGGAATGGATCCGGTCCAAGATCAGATGCCTCCCTATGGTGGTGGCTAGTCCTATTTATAGAGGCCCTGGTCCTCTTCCCAAATGTAGGCGGGAAGGGATCCCACAACGGCTAATTTTGAAGGGAGACAACTAGTACAAGTTATCCTGACTAAAGGTGGTCTTCGCCTGCCAAAGGCTCTGGTGGTGACGATGTTGTGGGCTCCGCGATGACCTCCGTCTTGCCGTCCTGCTGGTCTTGGTCTTGTTGCACCGATATGGAAACCTTTGCCTAACGCCTCGGGACTCCTCGCCTGCGCCTGCCTCTCTAGAACCAAAGAGGAAACCAGTACACTGCGCCCGCTGGCGCCCGCCTGGCCTTGGTCGTCATGGCTCACGTCACGGGAACCTCACGAGGTGCCACTTGCATAGATATCTCCGCTCCTCACGAGCCAGCCTAGTGAGGCTGCCCCTGAGGAGGTCTTGTGTCGTCCGCCTCGCGAGGCTTGGCCCCTCGCGAGGGTCTTGAGTGTTTGTTGATGAAGATGGGCCATACCAGGCCGCTGGCAGAGCCACGCCGCGGGCCGCAGGCAGGCAAGTCTGGGGACCCTCGTTTCCAGGACGCCGACAGCCGGCAGTATGAATAAATTACATAGGGCGATGCGCTCTAAGTCCTTGGGCTGTTACCCTTACTGCATATGGCGTGGTAAGACGGCAGTATGAACAAATATCAGAGGTATGATATTTATTTGTTATGAATATATGAGGTTTTGATAAACCCGCCCTGGTTATGCACTATACAGTCACCAGTGGATTTTTCCTGTGGGAATTATGACCCGCCCTGTGGTAAACCGCCAGGGCACTTGTTATCTGCTTTTGTGCAGGGAATATGTTAAACATGGTCTGCATGATTGATGACATTATAATTATAAATGGCAAATCTGCAAACATCAGATCGGCGGCTCAAAAGAGTTATGCAAGTAAACATGCATGATGGCATGGCGGATCATGGTTTTTCATCTAGCTTATTACATGGCTCCCCGAGACCAAAAGCATTAAGTGTTTTTGATATAACACAGCGGTCAAAGCTATGGATGATCAGCCGGCCTTTTTGGTCAATTGTCTTGGCCTTCACGCGTTGAAGCTTTCGGGTCATCTTGCGCCGGCTCTTCTTCTTCTTCATCACCCATTGGCTGGAAGTCAGGTGTGGCCCAGTTGATGCCGGTCAGAGCTCTAAACACAGCTTCGTCATCTATAAGACTTGATGGATCAATGTCAGGAGCGAAGGTGTGCTTACATGTGGGCGGAATAAGATCCACAGCTTCATGAACCGGTGCCTTCACTTTGGTATTTTCAGCGTCATAAACCGGGTGGTACTTGGAGAGGTCCGTCTCATCAGCTAATTTGCTAGCCCATGGGCGCATCTCTCTTACTATTTGAGTGAAGTCATCAGCACTGAAAGGAGACCCATCTTCTTTAACACTGGGACAGCCGGCTGATGTCGGGGAGAATGACACCTATGGGATCACAAGAATCCCTACTACGGTTGGCGGGGCGCGGGGTTGTGAGAAGAGCGGGATTAGGAACCGGGCACAGTTCGTTTACCCAGGTTCGGGCCGCGAGGATGCGTAATACCCTAGTCTTGCTTTGATGTGTGTTTGAGAGTGTTCTTGCCCTCGAACTAGCTATGGGAGCTGCGTGGTTCAAAAGAGCCAAATCCCTCTCCAGTATGCCATGGGCCTCCTTTTATAGTCGAAAGGGGCTGCCACAGTGGCATACAGGAGGTGGAAAGGTCTACAGTGCCGTGAGTTTATCACCCGTATTACAGGACAAGACGCATTTAATGCATCGCTTAGGTGTCCCTTAGCTTTATCGGGGACGGGGGCGAGGCCCGTCCCGTCCGTCACCGCCTCACCTTGCTTCGACACGCGCCCAGGCCAGCGATACATGTGGCACCATGTAGGCAGACAGGCAGCTGAGGTGGTGCGGTGGTGGAGCCTTCATGAAGATCTGCATGCCACCACGTAGGAGCTTGCTGAGTTGGCCTGGAAGCCGCATGTTGCCACACAGGTGCCTGCCCAGCTGGTTGGGCTGGCAGCTGCATGCGAACAGCGGTGGAGTCTTGGTCGATGCGGGCCTGGCTGTGGCCCCGCTGATGTCCTCGGCAAGGGCCTTGCCGGGGGCCCGGCAAGGGTCTTGCCGTGGCGTTGTAGTCGTCCCCGGCAAGGTGATTGCCGGGGGTCTTGTGGATTCCCTCGGCTGGAATCCCGCCGAGGATCGCCGTCTTATGGTCCTCATCTGATCTCATATGTTTATGATCTTGACAAAGATCTGCATGCCACCACAGAGGTGCCTCCCGAGCCTTGATTCCAACATGGTCGATTGGGTCGGAACCCGTGGGCTCAAGGGTGGCTCGCTCTGTTGGTGTCGGGCAAGTTGCCCCGGCAAGGCTCTTGCTGGGGCCGCGGAGGCTGCCCCGGCAAGGGCCTTGCCGGGGGGTCCACCTCGCCCTCTCGCTTTTTGGTGTTTCTGGTCTTGGCGTTGCCTTGTTTGTCTCGGGCATTGGCATCTCTCCGGCTTCCCTCCCTTGCCCTGCTAATTGTGGCCGTGGCGCGTGGCTCCGACTGCCCGTGCACAAGTAAGGGGTACAAAGAGAGAGCCCCTACTTTTGTACACCGACAGGAGCCCCCGGGCCTGGGCCACACATAAGCGCGACGCGTTGTTGGGCCAGGCCCAGAACGTTGCGCGGGCAGGCGGGGCGGATTTTTATCGCAGTAACTGTTCCATCCGCTGCGCTTCCCCACGACCCGCGTCGAACGCGCGACGTGGGGGGGTCGTGCATGACGTGGGGGTCATGCGTGATGCGGTTCCTGCACGCATGCGTCACATCGCAGTTAATGGAAAAGGAGGCGGCCCGCGCCTTCCCCGTAAAAAGGGATAACCGCGGGCGCGCTGCTCACTTTACCCTCCTTCCTGCGTCTTCTCTAATCTCAGAGCCGCCGCCTCCCCCTTCGTCTTCTTTCTCGAGCTTTTCGCCTTGGCCCGCAGTTGCTGC
>JAAAWM010007867.1:0-10625 GCA_036873465.1 Thinopyrum obtusiflorum
AGATTTGCAGGCGTCTTGAAAGAGTTGCAGCCCATCAGGGCATAGAAAAATAAATAGGCCTGGATTGGGTATTCTTCAGAAAAAATAAACTGGGCTCGTTTTCACAAAGAAAAAATAGCTGGGCTGGTCACATGGTGAACATAAAATATAAGCCTGGGCTAGACGGGTACAACCCAGTTCAAACCCTGCTCCGTCTCAACAATAACAAAAAAATACTGCTCAAGCAGCTACGTCCCAGGTGTCAGCCAATCTTGTGCTGTTCTCTTGTCTATTGACTATATACGCTCACAATGTCGTGGGTCCCAGATGTCAGGAAAACACTAGGAGGAAGCATTTTATTTTTCCATACGCTGACATGGTGGGCCCGTACTGTCATCGTCTCCACGTACTTCTGCCGATTCCTGTTGTTTGTTGACCATGTTGACAACGCGAGAGGGCGGCGCCACCGCGAGCGCACCAAAGCGCGCGGAGGACGACGGCGAGGCCTCGGACGTCGGCATTAACGATTTAGGAGATGGTGGGGCAGCGATGCATGTGCTGAGGCGCAGCCAGCCGTGGGAGGTGGAAGCAGGCGGCCCCGCCGGAGCTGGTTTGGTTTTGGCGGCTGGAGGAAGACAGGACTGAAGAAACACGACATACTGTAAAAGCAGCAGGAGTACTTAACAACCTTAACTGAAACCAGCAGGGGCACTTAACAACCATAGGGGGGGGGGGGGGGGGGGGGGGGGGGGGGGGGGGGGGGGGGGGGGGGGGGGGGGGGGGGGGGGGGGGGGGGGGGGGGGGGGGGGGGGGGGGGGGGGGGGGGGGGGGGGGGGGGGGGGGGGGGGGGGGGGGGGGGGGGGGGGGGGGGGGGGGGGGGGGGGGGGGGGGGGGGGGGGGGGGGGGGGGGGGGGGGGGGGGGGGGGGGGGGGGGGGGGGGGGGGGGGGGGGGGGGGGGGGGGGGGGGGGGGGGGGGGGGGGGGGGGGGGGGGGGGGGGGGGGGGGGGGGGGGGGGGGGGGGGGGGGGGGGGGGGGGGGGGGGGGGGGGGGGGGGGGGGGGGGGGGGGGGGGGGGGGGGGGGGGGGGGGGGGGGGGGGGGGGGGGGGGGGGGGGGGGGGGGGGGGGGGGGGGGGGGGGGGGGGGGGGGGGGGGGGGGGGGGGGGGGGGGGGGGGGGGGGGGGGGGGGGGGGGGGGGGGGGGGGGGGGGGGGGGGGGGGGGGGGGGGGGGGGGGGGGGGGGGGGGGGGGGGGGGGGGGGGGGGGGGGGGGGGGGGGGGGGGGGGGGGGGGGGGGGGGGGGGGGGGGGGGGGGGGGGGGGGGGGGGGGGGGGGGGGGGGGGGGGGGGGGGGGGGGGGGGGGGGGGGGGGGGGGGGGGGGGGGGGGGGGGGGGGGGGGGGGGGGGGGGGGGGGGGGGGGGGGGGGGGGGGGGGGGGGGGGGGGGGGGGGGGGGGGGGGGGGGGGGGGGGGGGGGGGGGGGGGGGGGGGGGGGGGGGGGGGGGGGGGGGGGGGGGGGGGGGGGGGGGGGGGGGGGGGGGGGGGGGGGGGGGGGGGGGGGGGGGGGGGGGGGGGGGGGGGGGGGGGGGGGGGGGGGGGGGGGGGGGGGGGGGGGGGGGGGGGGGGGGGGGGGGGGGGGGGGGGGGGGGGGGGGGGGGGGGGGGGGGGGGGGGGGGGGGGGGGGGGGGGGGGGGGGGGGGGGGGGGGGGGGGGGGGGGGGGGGGGGGGGGGGGGGGGGGGGGGGGGGGGGGGGGGGGGGGGGGGGGGGGGGGGGGGGGGGGGGGGGGGGGGGGGGGGGGGGGGGGGGGGGGGGGGGGGGGGGGGGGGGGGGGGGGGGGGGGGGGGGGGGGGGGGGGGGGGGGGGGGGGGGGGGGGGGGGGGGGGGGGGGGGGGGGGGGGGGGGGGGGGGGGGGGGGGGGGGGGGGGGGGGGGGGGGGGGGGGGGGGGGGGGGGGGGGGGGGGGGGGGGGGGGGGGGGGGGGGGGGGGGGGGGGGGGGGGGGGGGGGGGGGGGGGGGGGGGGGGGGGGGGGGGGGGGGGGGGGGGGGGGGGGGGGGGGGGGGGGGGGGGGGGGGGGGGGGGGGGGGGGGGGGGGGGGGGGGGGGGGGGGGGGGGGGGGGGGGGGGGGGGGGGGGGGGGGGGGGGGGGGGGGGGGGGGGGGGGGGGGGGGGGGGGGGGGGGGGGGGGGGGGGGGGGGGGGGGGGGGGGGGGGGGGGGGGGGGGGGGGGGGGGGGGGGGGGGGGGGGGGGGGGGGGGGGGGGGGGGGGGGGGGGGGGGGGGGGGGGGGGGGGGGGGGGGGGGGGGGGGGGGGGGGGGGGGGGGGGGGGGGGGGGGGGGGGGGGGGGGGGGGGGGGGGGGGGGGGGGGGGGGGGGGGGGGGGGGGGGGGGGGGGGGGGGGGGGGGGGGGGGGGGGGGGGGGGGGGGGGGGGGGGGGGGGGGGGGGGGGGGGGGGGGGGGGGGGGGGGGGGGGGGGGGGGGGGGGGGGGGGGGGGGGGGGGGGGGGGGGGGGGGGGGGGGGGGGGGGGGGGGGGGGGGGGGGGGGGGGGGGGGGGGGGGGGGGGGGGGGGGGGGGGGGGGGGGGGGGGGGGGGGGGGGGGGGGGGGGGGGGGGGGGGGGGGGGGGGGGGGGGGGGGGGGGGGGGGGGGGGGGGGGGGGGGGGGGGGGGGGGGGGGGGGGGGGGGGGGGGGGGGGGGGGGGGGGGGGGGGGGGGGGGGGGGGGGGGGGGGGGGGGGGGGGGGGGGGGGGGGGGGGGGGGGGGGGGGGGGGGGGGGGGGGGGGGGGGGGGGGGGGGGGGGGGGGGGGGGGGGGGGGGGGGGGGGGGGGGGGGGGGGGGGGGGGGGGGGGGGGGGGGGGGGGGGGGGGGGGGGGGGGGGGGGGGGGGGGGGGGGGGGGGGGGGGGGGGGGGGGGGGGGGGGGGGGGGGGGGGGGGGGGGGGGGGGGGGGGGGGGGGGGGGGGGGGGGGGGGGGGGGGGGGGGGTTCATCCTTTTCTATCACAAGATAAAATACTCATACAAATGCATCTTGATGTTACATGCAACGCACGGGCATTATGGGGGTTCAGCTGAGAATATAATACTCAGACAGGCTCATGGTTCTGGACTTTGGGCCGCAGGCCCACCCTGCATGTTTGGGGGCCCATGTGTTCTACCTCAGCTATCACAGCCCTAGAATTGCTTGTAGTTAGTTGCATCTGTGAGCATCCATGCATCATGTCTAAATTTATTTGAAAGTTGAAATGGGGATTGATCCAAACCCTAGCATTAACTAAGTCAAATAGGGTTGAATAAATTCTTTTTCAATGAACTCCAGATGCCTTTTAAAAATGTTCATCATTTCTGGATTAAGGTGGAAGTATCTTCCAAAAATGTTGCACATTTTTTCCAGGAAATATTTGGGCCTTGAATTAACCCAGTAAGTATTTGAGTTAGTGCCATTTGAATGCTATATATTTTTTAAATGGTCCAAATATTCTGGAATCAGTTGTGGAGCTCTGGAATAATTTAGTCAATATCCACAATAATTTTCAGAATTTACCAAAATGATTTAGTGCCTAAACTAAATCAAAACAGAGAAAACAAAATAGAAAAAGAAAAACATAAATAGAAAGGGCACGCCTACCTGGCCACTTACCTGGCGCCCCAGCCGACCGAGCACTGTGCGGCCCACTGGCCCACAGTGCCAATCATCCTCTACCTCTGCCAGTAGGCAGAGGAGGGAGACAGCGCACGCGCGCGCGAGGCGCCACGCCACCTCCCTGCTCGCCTGCCTCATCGTGGCACCGCGACGCCTTGGCCCTTCTCCTCGGTGCCGCCCCGACCCCGTGGATGTCTCATTCTCTCCCCCCTGCTCTCTCCCTCGCTCTCTCCCGCTATGGCCGACGCAGCCGCGCCAGCGCCACCGTAAAGCTCGCAGCCACCGCCGCTCCCGCCGTCCACCGCACCGAGCCAGTCGAACCCCGAGCGCTCGCACGCCCCGGAGACACCTCCCCGACCTCGCCTTCACCGCCCATCGCCGGAGATCCCCCTCGCCGCCCCGACCGCTCTGGTTCCTCCTCGAGCTCGCCGTTCGCCTCGTCGTGATCGCCGTGAGCTGCTGCCCTTTCTCCCCCTCCCCGTTCTCGCTACCGTACGCCGTAGCCACCGCGCTGCTCGCACCCACATGCGCCACTGCCTCTGCATGCTGCCGTCGTGGCCATGGCCACGCGGGCTCGAAACCGAGCGCGTCACCGCGTTCGCCACGCCCCCAGGAGCTCACAGCACCCCTCCGCGCCCCCTGCCGTGCCTCATAGCGCCGAACCCGAGCACGCCCGAGCTCCAGCCGCCGCTGCGGAGCTCGAGGCCGTCGTCTCCGGCTGCCCTAGCTGCTGCTGCTTGCTGCAACGGGCGCGGGTGAGCTCCAGCTCCCCGTAGCCGCTCTCCGCCGTGCATTTGGACGCCAGAGGAGCGAGCCCGAGCCCTCCGCCGCGTAGGCTGCCACTGGCGGCTAAACACCGGTGGTTTAGCCCCGGTTGACCAGGGGATTTGACCTCCCCTGGGTCTATGACATGCGGGCCCCGCCCGGCTAATTAACCTAGTTTAGGTTTAAACTTAATTAGTTTAACCTAGGTTAGTGCTAATTAAACTAGGTTAGTTTAGTTAGCCACTGACACGCGGGCCCCACTGGTTAGTTTGACCTGGGCTGACCGGTTGACTCGATGACATCACCCTGACGTAGTGCTGACGCCGTAAATCCTTTTCTGGATTTTGTTTATTTCTAAATAACCAGAAAAATCCAAAAAATGATTTGAACTTCTAAAAATCATAGGAATTAATCTGTAACTCCAAATGCAAAGTGTTATATATGAAAAATGATCAGAAAAATCCAATCTATCCATCTTTACTGGTTTCATGCATGTTTAAACAAGTTAACTTGCTGTTTAGTGCAAAACATGATAAAGCACTATTTAAGATCACAAATGAGTTTGAACTTTGAATCTTTGGTTCAAAATAGCTCAAACCCATCGGGTTATAGTTGCATTAGCTCAACACACTCATTTTACCATGTCATGATCATGCATCATATTGTGCATTGCATTGATTGTGTTTCCTTCTCTGTTGCCGGTGTTCGTCCCCTCTTAGTAGACGACCTACCGACGATGTGATCGATGACACCGATGAAGAACTATACTATCTTCAGAAGTGCCAGGCAAGCAAAACCCCCTTGTTCATTCCGATACAATCCCACTCTCTCGCTTCTGCTCTCTTTTACTGCATTAGGACAACAACGATTCAACTGTTATATGCTGCGGTAGTTGAACCCCTTTTCCTCTGCATGACCTGTCATTGCCACAGTAAATAGATGAAACCCACTAGCATCAGTAGGAGTTGTTTGAGCCCTGATGTGCCTACTCATTCATGCTTGTTTGTCATGCCTGCTACTGCTTAGAGTTGAGTCAGGTCTGATTCATCGGGGATGAATTAGAGGTGTGTGAACATGTCCTAACTGTTGAGAGCTAAGTGTGTGAACACAATTTGGTAAAGGTATCGATGAGAGGCCATGTAGGAGTACATGGTGGGTTGTTTCATTGGAACCATCCTTAAGCACTGAGATCTGTATGTGTGATTTAAGATTCAACTACTACCATGCATTGGGCCCTGAAATATGACCCCGCTCGACTTATTGACCGCCCTTGTCCTCTGTCCAGGAGTTGCAAGTAGTTTCTGGTGTTTGTAGTATACTGGAGGCCGTGCGCAGCGCTGACCCTCGGGGTGGGCTGTGATGCGGTAGGTACGTGGCCGGGTATGCCGGGCGCCCGTTTGGTGTCTCGGGAACCCTGTACACATCGTTTGGGGCCGTTGAGGACACCCCGGCCGGATTTCCTTGCGGATGGAACCCGAATAGGCGATAAACCTGGACTAGAGACTTGTGTGGTTAGTCAGGTCGTGGTCTACACCCACGTCGGCTTTCGCTTGAAGTCTGCCGAGCACATGTCGTGTGCAGACGCTAAGTGGTGGAAACATGTATGAAGAAGTACACCCCTGCAGGGTTAACATCATCTATTCGAATAGCAGCGTCCACGGTAAAGGACTACTTGGTTGCCTATACAGTTCATAGACAAGTGAAAGTGGATTCTCTAAAATGCGCAAGATAAGCGTGAGTGCTATGGATGGCGTTCTCGTAGGGAGACGGGAGCGGATCCATAGTGGTGTATTGATATGGTGAATATGTGGACTCGTGTGCGCCACCTCAAAAGAGTTACCAGCAGTTGTGGTATAGGATAGCCACTGAGTCAAAGCTGGCTTGCTGCAGTTAAACTCCACCACCCCTTTGTTGATACTGATGCATATGTAGATAGTTCTGATGTAAGTTTTGCTGGGTACATTTGTACTCACGTTTGCTTAATTTATGTTTTTGCAGAGAGACTTCAGTCTCGCTAGTAGTTCCTGATACGTCCATTTTGCATCATGCTTTTATATCGATACTTATTGCATTATGGGCTGTTATTACACATTATGTCACAATACTTATGCCTATTTTCTCTTATTTTACAAGGTTTACATAAAGAGGGAGAATGCTGGCAGCTGGAATTCTGGGCTGGAAAAGGAGCAAATATTAGAGACCTATTCTACACAACTCCAAAAGTCCTGAAACTCCACGAAAGTCATTTTTGGGATTTATAAAAAATACTGAGCGAAGAAAATACCAGAGGGGGCCCACACCCTGGCCACGAGGGTGGGAGGCGCGCCCTATCCCCCTGGGCGCGCCCCCCTGCCTCGTGGGCCCCCTGGCAGGCCTCCGGTGTCCATCTTCTGCTATATGAAGTCTTTTACCCTGGAAAAAAAAATCATAAGCAAGCTTTCGGGACGAGACTCCGCCGCCACGAGGCGGAACCTTGGCGGAACCAATCTAGGGCTCCAGCGGAGCTGTTCTGTCGGGGAAACTTCCCTCCGGGAGGGGGAAATCATCGCCATCGTCATCACCAACGATCCTCTCATCGGGAGGGGGTCAATCTCCATCAACATCTTCACCAGCACCATGATACGTCTCCGTCGTATCTATAATTTTTGATTGTTCCATGCCAATATTCTACAACTTTCATATACTTTTGGCAACTTTTTATACTATTTTTGGGACTAACATATTGATCCAGAGCCCAGTGCCAGTTCCTGTTTGTTGCATGTTGAGGGATAGTTATATGATCCAACTACGTCATTATTGTTGAGAGAACTTGCACTAGTGAAAGTATGAACCCTAGGCCTTGTTTCCTAGCATTGCAATACAGTTTACGCTCACTTTTATCATTAGTTACCTTGCTGTTTTTATATTTTTCAGATTACAAAAACCTATATCTATCATCCATATTGCACTTGTATCACCATCTCTTCGCCGAACTAGTGCACCTATACAATTTACCATTGTATTGGGTGTGTTGGGGACACAAGAGACTCTTTGTTATTTGGTTGCAGGGTTGTTTGAGAGAGACCATCTTCATCCTACGCCTCCCACGGATTGATAAACCTTAGGTCATCCACTTGAGGGAAATTTGCTACTGTCCTACAAATCTCTGCACTTGGAGGCCCAACAACGTCTACAAGGAGAAGGTTGCGTAGTAGACATCAAGCTCTTTTTCTGGCGCCGTTGCCGGGGAGTCATAGCGTGGGGTGAATATTCTCGTGTGTGCTTGTTTGCTTTATCACTAAGTAATTTTTATTTGCTGTCCTAAGTTGTTCTCTATCTTTAGTTATGGATATGGAACACGAAAGACCAAAAAAATTAGGTGTACTTGCTGCTCATGGAGATGGGGAACCTCCTAAAACCCTCGATGCTCGTTATGTGATAGATATTACATACTACTTTGATAATCCTAAGAAAACCCCATTCAATTTGGTAATGGGAGACACGTGGGTCAACGTGAATACTTTAGGGATTATCGCTTGACTCAAAAAGGGAAACTATTATGGGATCAAATTTATATGTTGAAGTGGTATGCTAGGCAACTATGCTTGAGATATGATTATACTTGTTGCTCTAGGATGAAGTCTCCACACCTTCCCTTTTCATGCAAATTTAATGATAATGAAACCTTGGCTTCTTATGCTAGAGGTATACATGATTACTATGATGTGGAACAAATAGAAGAATTTGTTGCTTTTATGGGTGCTTATGAAATTGAATTTGTATTTAAAGAGTGTGAAAATCTTTATGATGCTATTTATAGACCTGAAAATTTAGCTATCCTTAAATATTGCTATGAGAATTATGAATACAATGCCGATATTGATGCATTTATTGAGAAAGTCTCCGCTGTCCAAGAGGAGACTAATATTTTGCAGGAGTCTATGGAAGAAGAAATTGATGAAACTGTGAGGGGGGGGGGGGGGGGGGGGGGGGGGGGGGGGGGGGGGGGGGGGGGGGGGGGGGGGGGGGGGGGGGGGGGGGGGGGGGGGGGGGGGGGGGGGGGGGGGGGGGGGGGGGGGGGGGGGGGGGGGGGGGGGGGGGGGGGGGGGGGGGGGGGGGGGGGGGGGGGGGGGGGGGGGGGGGGGGGGGGGGGGGGGGGGGGGGGGGGGGGGGGGGGGGGGGGGGGGGGGGGGGGGGGGGGGGGGGGGGGGGGGGGGGGGGGGGGGGGGGGGGGGGGGGGGGGGGGGGGGGGGGGGGGGGGGGGGGGGGGGGGGGGGGGGGGGGGGGGGGGGGGGGGGGGGGGGGGGGGGGGGGGGGGGGGGGGGGGGGGGGGGGGGGGGGGGGGGCTATTGCACCCACACATGATAGTCCTATTATCTTTTTGAATTCTCCCGACTACACTATATCGGAGAAGTTTGCCTTTATTAAGGATTATATGGATGGGTTGCCTTTTACCATTGCACTTGATGATTTTGATAGATATAATATGCATGTGCTTGCTGCTCCTACTTGCAATTATTATGAGAGAGGAACTACATCTCCGCCTCTTTATGTTTCCAACACGAAAAAATTGCAAGAAACTGTTTATACTATGCATTGGCCTTTTCCTTGTGTGCATGAATTGTTCTTTTATGACATGCCGATGCATAGGAAGAGAGTTAGACTTCGTCATTGCTTGATATATGTTGCTTTGTGCTCACTACTAAATGCCAAATCATTGTTAATTAAAATTGGCTTTGATATACCTTGGGATCCGGGTGGATTCACTACTTGAGCACTATATGCCTAGCTTAATGGCTTTAAAGAAAGCGCTGCTAGGGAGACAACCCGAAAGTTTTAGAGAGTCATTTATTTCTGCTGAGTGCTTTTATATAGTTTAAAAACAAAAAAATAAAGAGGGGAACCTAAAACTTTTCAAAAAGGAAAGTGAAAGTGAGAAAGACAAGCATTGTTGAAGTGGGAGAGCTCCTTGAACTTTGTTCATGCTCTTGGAAACTTTGTGAATCTTAATTACAGAAACTTTTCAATAAAAATAATCATCCCCTTGTACAATTCCATTGTATTATAAAAATAATGTGCCAAGGTTTGCCTTTAGGATGTTTACAATGCTTGTTGGTTTGTATGGTGCAGGACAGAAACTTTGGTTGTAGTGCGAGATTTTCCATTTTTTACTGGAATGTCAAACAGTTCTGATTATTTTTGCACTGTCTTTCTATACAAATTTTTTATTTTTCCTAATTTTGGCAGAATTTTTTGAGTACCATAGGTATGGTGAATGTTCAGATTATTACAGACTATTCTGTTTTAGACAGATTCTGTTTTTGATGCATAGTTTGCTTGTTTTGATGAAACTATCGATTTATATCAGTGGATTAAGCCATGGAAAAGTTATGTTACAGTAGCTACAATGCAAAAACAAAATATGAATTGGTTTGCAACAGTACTTCCCCCCCCCCCCCCCCCCCCCCCCCCCCCCCCCCCCCCCCCCCCCCCCCCCCCCCCCCCCCCCCCCCCCCCCCCCCCCCCCCCCCCCCCCCCCCCCCCCCCCCCCCCCCCCCCCCCCCCCCCCCCCCCCCCCCCCCCCCCCCCCCCCCCCCCCCCCCCCCCCCCCCCCCCCCCCCCCCCCCCCCCCCCCGATGCCCTGGAAGGCATCCCATCTTTCTTCAACAAGTATCGGTATGTTTTCGTCTTCGTTTCGTTCACGTGATATGTGTAAATCTTGGAGCGTCTTTTGTGTTCATTTTTCAGTTTTCTTTTATGCACCATGCTGGTATGAGATAGTCCATGGTTGATTTATAGAATGCTCATTGCACTTCACTTATATCTTTGAGTATGGCTTTATAGAATGCTTCATGTGCTTCACTTATATTATTTGAAGTTTGGATTGCCTGTTTCTCCTCACATAGAAAACCGATGTTCGTAGAATGCTCTTTTGCTTCACTTATATTTGTTAGAGCATGATATTTTGTAGAAAGAATTAAACTCTCATGCTTCACGTATATCTATTTAGAGAGACAAACGGAATTGGTCAATGGCATGGTTAGTCATAAAATCCTACATAGACTTATGGATCACTGAATATGATATGTTTGATTCCTTGCAATTGTTTTGCGATATAGAGATGATAATATGTGGGAGGTACTAGTGGATGATTGTGTTTAGTAAGATATTGGTGTTAAGGTTTGTGATTCCCGAAGCATGCACGTATAGTCTCTCGTTATGCCAGGAAGTTGGAGCACAATTTATCCTTGATTGTCTATCTTTGTGTGAAGGTCGG
>JAAAWM010007868.1:0-10628 GCA_036873465.1 Thinopyrum obtusiflorum
AGTCATCTTTAATATCCAGTCGGACTCGGTCATGTAACGGACTGGATTGTCCGAGTCTCGTAGTGAACTTACAGGCCGTATACTATCTCATATGATAATGACTCCAAAACCAAAGTTCACCGTTTTGACAATGCGCACAACTTCCGTGTTGATCACTTTTCCATCCGAGGTCATCTGGATTACCTTTCGGGCACATCTTCAGTTTCACTCGGATCCGAGCTCATCCACTCGGATATTAGAGTTTTTCGTCCGACTGGACCTTTTCACTCGGATGTTAGAGTCTTTCACTCGGAAGACAATCTTTCACTCGGATGACTATAATTTCACTCGGAAGACAATCTTTCACTCGGATGACTATATTTCGCTCGGAAGGCAATATCTTACTCGAACGTCAAGTTTTCATTCCGATGGTAATCTTTTCACTCGGAATAACTTCACTCGGATGATAATTTCACTCAAATTACTATATTTTCACTCGGAAGCCAATATTTTACTCGAGGGGGGGGGGGGGGGGGGGGGGGGGGGGGGGGGGGGGGGGGGGGGGGGGGGGGGGGGGGGGGGGGGGGGGGGGGGGGGAATTTTCACTCGACCGTAAACTTTCACTCGGATGGTAAACTTTTCACTCGGATTTCCGACTGAAAACATAGCCCGATCTTGATTTGGGGGGGGGGGGGGGGGGGGGGGGGGGGGGGGGGGGGGGGGGGGGGGGGGGGGGGGGGGGGGGGGGGGGGGGGGGGGGGGGGGGGGGGGGGGGGGGGGGGGGGGGGGGGGGGGGGGGGGGGGGGGGGGGGTACTCGCGCAACCTATCTGACAAGTGTCTGGCACCTCGCGCCATATTTCCGTTGAGGTTCGGTCTGCAGTGTATTGCCTCTAACTTTTGCATATGAACTCGGATTGAGATGATTTATATATCAAAATCGATTGCCTCGACGAGACGAAGACAATTCCTTAAGAGTGCTCCTTCATCCGAGGTCATCTTGAAGACGTGATTGGCCAAAAATCACTCGGAACATTGAATTATGCCACTTGGAGTATAGTTTCGGTCCGTAAGATAAAGTCGAATGAATATAACCAAAAAATCAAAGTGGTTCCACTCGGCGACGTGAATCTTTTCATGCTGAAAACCCGTTCACTCGAGACCATCTTCATTGCAATCTGTATCTTGCCGGGGGGGGGGGGGGGGGGGGGGGGGGGGGGGGGGGGGGGGGGGGGGGGGGGGGGGGGGGGGGGGGGGGGGGGGGGGGGGGGGGGGGGGGGGGGGGGGGGGGGGGGGGGGGGGGGGGGGGGGGGGGGGGGGGGGGGGGGGGGGGGGGGGGGGGGGGGGGGGGGGGGGGGGGGGGGGGGGGGGGGGGGGGGGGGGGGGAAAACAACAATTGGATGTCACAAAGGCTTCCACGTAAGTTTCTTATGTCAATCCGGACCTTGCATTTGTCCAGGCATTCCCTAAGAATATTAGAGCCCTTCAACGAAGACGGTTGCCGAATGATTATGACCATGCACCTCAAAGGAATACTGTCAACTGTTCGGCGAGTCAACTCGTTATCAAAGTACACCATCAAGCCTCCGCCGAACAACGTCTGTCTCCTAACTTGGATCCTGCAAATAAATTACATTTGGAGTCGGGGCTCTTTTATGCACTAGACCCTTGATTGGTGGTCGACTCAATAATTAAGTCGGCCTCGCCAGTATTGGCAAACACTGAGCATCGGCTATAGGAGTAGGAAATCAACCATGGTGAACACCGTTAGCCAGATGTCGGGTTTGTCAACACAATGAATTCTGAGGGCGATATGCAAATATCGGCCATGCATTCTTATCTCAAAAGTGCTCAGGAGTCCGTCCACCAAAGTGTGATTAGCCGAAATAAGTCAGATGTTTCGGCTGAGGATAAATTCCATAGCGTTGATTTTGATGGTACGATTGAAGAATATGGATGAGACGCCTCCTGGAGTAAAGTTGTTCCACTCGGCGACGTGAATCTTTTCATGCTGAAAACCCGTTCACTCGAGACCATCTTCATTGCAATCTATATCTTGCCAAAATCAGGTGTCAACACATGCCCCCCTATTTTCTGGCAGAGCTTGCATGCCAGAAAATACCTTACTTAGGGTAATGTTTAAGCACGATGTCAACACTCCATCGGCTGTGCATGTTGAATATGATAATTTTAATCATCCATATGCTCATGTTAGTTGCTTCTTCGGTAGAGCCTCTTGGATAATAGTTGTCTGAAAACAACAATTGGATGTCACAAAGGCTTCCACGTAAGTTTCTTATGTCAATCCGGACCTTGCATTTGTCCAGGCATTCCCTAAGAATATTAGAGCCCTTCGGGGGGGGGGGGGGGGGGGGGGGGGGGGGGGGGGGGGGGGGGGGGGGGGGGGGGGGGGGGGGGGGGGGGGGGGGGGGGGGGGGGGGGGGGGGGGGGGGGGGGGGGGGGGGGGGGGGGGGGGGGGGGGGGGGGGGGGGGGGGGGGGGGGGGGGGGGGGGGGGGGGGGGGGGGGGGGGGGGGGGGGGGGGGGGGGGGGGGGGGGGGGGGGGGGGGGGGGGGGGGGGGGGGGGGGGGGGGGGGGGGGGGGGGGGGGGGGGGGGGGGGGGGGGGGGGGGGGGGGGGGGGGGGGGGGGGGGGGGGGGGGGGGGGGGGGGGGGGGGGGGGGGGGGGGGGGGGGGGGGGGGGGGGGGGGGGGGGGGGGGGGGGGGGGGGGGGGGGGGGGGGGGGGGGGGGGGGGGGGGGGGGGGGGGGGGGGGGGGGGGGGGGGGGGGGGGGGGGGGGGGGGGGGGGGGGGGGGGGGGGGGGGGGGGGGGGGGGGGGGGGGGGGGGGGGGGGGGGGGGGGGGGGGGGGGGGGGGGGGGGGGGGGGGGGGGGGGGGGGGGGGGGGGGGGGGGGGGGGGGGGGGGGGGGGGGGGGGGGGGGGGGGGGGGGGGGGGGGGGGGGGGGGGGGGGGGGGGGGGGGGGGGGGGGGGGGGGGGGGGGGGGGGGGGGGGGGGGGGGGGGGGGGGGGGGGGGGGGGGGGGGGGGGGGGGGGGGGGGGGGGGGGGGGGGGGGGGGGGGGGGGGGGGGGGGGGGGGGGGGGGGGGGGGGGGGGGGGGGGGGGGGGGGGGGGGGGGGGGGGGGGGGGGGGGGGGGGGGGGGGGGGGGGGGGGGGGGGGGGGGGGGGGGGGGGGGGGGGGGGGGGGGGGGGGGGGGGGGGGGGGGGGGGGGGGGGGGGGGGGGGGGGGGGGGGGGGGGGGGGGGGGGGGGGGGGGGGGGGGGGGGGGGGGGGGGGGGGGGGGGGGGGGGGGGGGGGGGGGGGGGGGGGGGGGGGGGGGGGGGGGGGGGGGGGGGGGGGGGGGGGGGGGGGGGGGGGGGGGGGGGGGGGGGGGGGGGGGGGGGGGGGGGGGGGGGGGGGGGGGGGGGGGGGGGGGGGGGGGGGGGGGGGGGGGGGGGGGGGGGGGGGGGGGGGGGGGGGGGGGGGGGGGGGGGGGGGGGGGGGGGGGGGGGGGGGGGGGGGGGGGGGGGGGGGGGGGGGGGGGGGGGGGGGGGGGGGGGGGGGGGGGGGGGGGGGGGGGGGGGGGGGGGGGGGGGGGGGGGGGGGGGGGGGGGGGGGGGGGGGGGGGGGGGGGGGGGGGGGGGGGGGGGGGGGGGGGGGGGGGGGGGGGGGGGGGGGGGGGGGGGGGGGGGGGGGGGGGGGGGGGGGGGGGGGGGGGGGGGGGGGGGGGGGGGGGGGGGGGGGGGGGGGGGGGGGGGGGGGGGGGGGGGGGGGGGGGGGGGGGGGGGGGGGGGGGGGGGGGGGGGGGGGGGGGGGGGGGGGGGGGGGGGGGGGGGGGGGGGGGGGGGGGGGGGGGGGGGGGGGGGGGGGGGGGGGGGGGGGGGGGGGGGGGGGGGGGGGGGGGGGGGGGGGGGGGGGGGGGGGGGGGGGGGGGGGGGGGGGGGGGGGGGGGGGGGGGGGGGGGGGGGGGGGGGGGGGGGGGGGGGGGGGGGGGGGGGGGGGGGGGGGGGGGGGGGGGGGGGGGGGGGGGGGGGGGGGGGGGGGGGGGGGGGGGGGGGGGGGGGGGGGGGGGGGGGGGGGGGGGGGGGGGGGGGGGGGGGGGGGGGGGGGGGGGGGGGGGGGGGGGGGGGGGGGGGGGGGGGGGGGGGGGGGGGGGGGGGGGGGGGGGGGGGGGGGGGGGGGGGGGGGGGGGGGGGGGGGGGGGGGGGGGGGGGGGGGGGGGGGGGGGGGGGGGGGGGGGGACGAGGTGTAGTATATGATGTTTGAGGATAACCGGCCAAATAGCTAACAGAAGCATGGCCGATTCCCCCATTCATCGGCATGTTTGGGGATGAACCCGCATATTGTGAGTCGGCTGCCGATGGATAAAACTTTGAGATGCCCTCCTGTACATGAGGTGTCCTATATTGATCACTCGAACAAATCGTGTTGTTCACCGGCATACTGAAAGATGTTGCCGATGCATGAAAGTTCAGATTCATAAGTTGCATGTCATGATTCTGTAAATTCCAAGTTTCTCCAACGGAATAACTAGTCGGCCTTTGCTCATTAGGGCTAGCTGACATCACATGTCCGTTGAAAGATCTAGCAACATCAACATAATGGCTATTTGCATCTACGCAAGGAGATTGATGATACATGTTACCGTTGTAGATTGCAGCCTCCTGATGATGCTCTCCTCATAGCAAGAATAGGCTGGAGACTATTCAAAGCTTCGACCCCAGCGAAGTCGCCAAAAAGTGTGTTGACACACGAACACGTCACATGTACCCTCGACGCCGGGGGTGATGCACCGCAGTTCACGTCGAAGGAGACCCGACCGACGGCACGATAGGCAGGACAGTTGGTGGGCGCTTTTGAAGACCCGAAACCCCACACGCCCGGGAGGGACCCCGTCAGGGAGTGCGGCGGCTATGGGCTACCCTAGGTCGATTCGCTTGCCCCTAGAGCCTCGTGGATCGCTGCCCTCCAACGCGAAGAACGAACGAAGAACGAGAAAGAAAGATACAAGGGGAGGGGATAAAGATAGATGAACACAAAAGTGTAATAGATTGATTGGTTCGATTGGTGTTCTTCAATCGGCCATCACCCCCAATATATATAAGAGGCGGCTAGACTTCCCGTACAAGTAAGATTCATCTAGGCTTTCCTTACAAGAAATTACATCAATTCACATCCTAGTGTCCTAGTTCTATTCCAACTCGGATTCAGTCTGAATCTGGCCCAACTTCTGTCTTCCTCCTTGCATGGGCCGTCGAGCTTGCATATGATCTCCGATCAAGACGGCCGAAATACAAAACTTGTGCGCCTCGACGAGACGAACAACTCTCAAGTTGATCACTTTTTCAAATAAGGCCATCTTGAATACTTTTTGATGTCATCTTTACCTTCCAGTCAGACTCGGTCTTGTAGCATCTGGATTGTCCGAGTCTCGTAGTGAATTTACATGCCATATACTATCTCTAATGATGATGACTCCAAAACCAAAGTTTATCGTTTTGATGATACGCACAACTTCCGTATTGAACACTTCTCCATCCGAGGTCATCTTGATAAACTTTCAGGCACATGTTCAGTTTCACTCGGATTCGAGCTCATCCACTCAGATTAGAGTCATTCACTCGGATCGTCCGACTGGACTTTTTCACTCGGATGACCATATTTTCACTCGGAAGGCAATCTCTTTACTCGATCGGCAAGTTTTCATTCCGACGGTAATCTTTTCACTCGGATGATTATATTTTCACTCGGAAGACAATCTCTTACTCGATCGGCAAGTTTTCATTCCGACGGTAATCTTTTCACTCGGATGATTAAACTTCCACTTGGAAGACAATCTTTCACTCGGATGACTATATTTTCACTCGGAAGACAATCTTTCACTCGGATGACTATATTTTCACTCGGAAGGCAATATCTTACTCGATCGGCAAGTTTTCATTCCGACAGTAATATTTTCACTCGGAATATTTTCACCTAGAGGACAATTTCACTCGGACGGCAAACTTTCACTCGATCGGTAAGTTTTCACTCGGATGGTAAGCTTTTCACTCGGATTTCCTGACTGAAAATATAGCCTGATCTTGATTTGTCTCTCCAGGTCTCATATGACCTCGGATTGAGACGAGTTATATACGAAAATCGATCGGATGGACGAGACGAAACTTTCTCGTGTTGAAGGCTTTTCGATTCATGGCCTTCTTGAGGGCTGAATTAATCACGCATTGCATCAGACACTCATCAAAATGTGTCTGGTGTCGAGCGTAATATTTTGGTCTCTGGTAGGGCTGGGCTGTATTGACTGTAACTTTTGCATATGAACTCGCATTAAGATGATTTATACTCCCTCCATTCCACAATGTAGTGCTTCCTCTATCCTCGTGCTTCAACTTTGACCGTAAATTTAACCAACGAGACCGTTTGCGGCGGGAGCAAAAGTTATACCACTGAATTCGTATTCAAAAGAAGTTTTCAATCATGTAATTTTTTCTCCCGCCGCAGTCGGTCTCGTGGGTTAAATTTATGGTCAAAGTTGGACCTCGGGAAGCGCGGGCGCACTATATTTCGGAATGGAGGGAGTATATGAAAATCAATTGCCTCGACGAGACGAAGACAATTCTTTTAGAGTGCTCATTCATCCGAGGTCGTCTTGAAGGAATAATCGACCGAAAAGCTCTCGGAACACTAAATTCTGCCACTCGGAGTACAGTTTCGGTCACTAAGATGAGGCCGGATATCGATGACTTAAACATCAAAGTTGTTCCACTCGGCGACCTGAAACTTTTCATGCTGAAAACCTTTTCACTCGAGTCCATCTTATTTGCCTTTTGTACCTTGCCAAAATCTGGTGTCAACACATGCCCCCTGTTTTCTGGCAGAGCTTGCGTGCCAGAAAATACTTCTTTTAAGCACGATGTCAACACTACATCGGCTGTGCATGCTGAGGACGATAATTTTATAAACCATATGCTTAGGCTTGTTGCTTCTTGGGTAGAGCCTCTTGGGTAATAGTCATCTGAGAACAACAATTGGATGTCACAAAGGCCTCCATGTAAGTTTCTTATGTCAATTCGGACCTTGCTTTTGTCCAGGCACTCCCTGGGAATATTAGAACCGTTCAGCGATGGTTGCCGAACGATTATGACCATGCACCTCAAAAGAATACCGTCAACTATTTGGCGACTCAACTCGTTATTAATCAAAGTACACCATCAAGCCTCCGCCAAACAACGTCTGTCTCCTAACTTGGATCCTGCAAATAACTAACATCAGGAGTCAAAGCTTTTTTATGCACTAAACCCTTGATTGGTGGCTGACTCAATAATTAAGTCGGCCTTGCCAGTATTGGCAAACACTGAGCATCAGCTATAGGAGTAGGAGATCAACCTGGTGAACACCATTAGCCAGATGCCGGCTTTGCCAACACAATGAATTCTGAGGGTGATATGCAAATATCGGCCATGCGTTCTCATCTCAAAGGAGCTCCGGAGTCCGTCCACCAAAGTGTGAATAGCCAAAATAAGTCAGATGTTTTGGCTGAGGATAAATTCCATAGCGTTGATTTTGATGGTACGATTGAAGAATGTGGATGACACGCCTCCTGGAGTCTCCTATAGTGAGATGAAAATTGTCGTCCTTGCCTACAGGCTTTACGCGTGTACTCCCTTATTTCTGCTGGCTTCGCAACAGGAGATGTGATGCCGCTCTTGACTTGAGGATTTCCCTTAGGAGCCCAGGCCATGTTCCTCTTCTCCAGCTCTTTGGCCCTAAGCCGATTCAACTTCTTCTGTTGCAAATATGGTAAGCCGAGTGGGTGTCTCGGCTGGGACTTTGGTTTATGCACTGGCAAGTTCTTCCTGGCTTTGGGCATCTCCGGCTTGGCCTGTCCAAACTCGGCGATTGGATCCTTGAAATTTACTTGCTTCACTTTCTTGTCCTTAGCAGCCAACATAGACTTGGCTGGCTTTTTGTCATTTGGAGTCGGATATGAAATAGCACATTTGAGGCCATCCTTTTTCACTTGGTACGCTTGCTTGACCACGTCCATCTTCTTTGCTGAGGTCCAGACCGATTCTTTTTGGTTGAGCCGGTCTTTAACATGTGGTTTTTGAACAAATGATGATCCTCTCAGAGCTTCATAAATTTGGTGAGGTGGTTTAGAATATGATGGACGGTGTGCCCTTGATTTATACTTTCCCCATGATTGATATGAATAATAGTCGGCAGGGGGAGGTATCCATGACATCGGCATTCGTGGCCCAAAAGGAGGATATGGAGTCTGTTTGCTCAACTTCTTCCTTCGCCAATCCCGGTCTTCAAATTTATGCCTTGGGAGTGACTTCGATGCTTTTGTTTCACTCGGCCGATAAGAACTCTTTGCCTCACTTATCTTCTGATATTTTTTTAATAACTGCGCGAAAGTGACTTTCAGCTTTTTACCTTTATGCTTACCATTGCCTTTGCTTTCTTTAGTTGTGCGTGCATCAGTCTTTGAATTTTCTCGTTGCCCCCTAGTGCTAGATGTCGCCATTGTAGCTTTGATGGAATTTCCGTCTTCAAGATTGTTCTTGATGCACTTTTTAACAATATCCTTGCTCGAAGACCTGACCCCGTCATCATTGGTGTGTACCTGTCCACTTTTAGTTGAATCGGCTGGAGATAGCCGAGTCAACATTTGATTGCCGTCAAAACCAATCTGATCCGACTGGCCGAATGATCGCGCCTCAACAAACTCCAATCGTCCTATTTTGTTCGATTGCTCGACTTGATGGATCATGTTGCAATCTTTCACATTTTTCTCGAACATTCGCCCTTGTCTTGACGGCTCGACATCGTGATCAATTATAATAATAGGATTAGTCAGCGATGTACCGATGATGTGATCAACTATGCCTGCACTGGACGTACACTCCCGGTCCATTAACCGATATTGTAATACCGGAACTGAAACAAAACAACCGAGTGGTGCCAGGTTAGTGTCATCTGACTCGGCTATGCATTGATTTTCGTCGTCCTTTCCCGATGCTTTTGAATCGGCTATCTCGAAGGACTTTGGACCTGGCTTTATATTCCTGCAACCAAAATAATCATAGAATATACGTCTCACCTGAGACCAAATGTTAGCCAGGCATGAAACAAACAAAGTTTTCCATATGAATATAAATTTCAGTTGGCATGACGGGAACAACTTTGGTTGTGATAAGCTGTCACTATTAGCCTCTATGAATGATACCACATGTTGCCTAGCATGATTAGTGATAAGATCATTTCTAACAAATAGATTACTCATTTCGATTGGTCTTTTAAAATTAATTAGAATCTTACTAACGGGTGCATCAACAATATGATTTTGACCGAATCGAAAATTGAGTAAACTGTCGGCTAGGTGTACCTTTGTGAAGATTTTGGAAGGAGAAGATGGTTGCACCACTGGAACAATACCTTGCTCCACTTCTGAATAATTCTCCAACACCTCTTCCTCTTCTTCTGGATCTCGTGCCTCATCTCTCGGATTGCCTTAGTAGATTTCACTCGGATTGCCTGAGTAGATTTCAGTCGGATTGCCCGAGTATATTTCAGTTGGATTGCCCGAGTGGATTTCACTCGGTCGCTCTTTGTTAGTTGAACTTTGCTCGGCTGCATTTTCTTGTTCTTGATGTTCATCGTTAACTGAACTGTGTTCGGCCATATTACTTTGTTCTTGATGCCCATCAATATCTTTAGCACGAAACTCATAGGGTAGCATGTAAGCTCCCTTATATCCAGAAAAATCGAGCATGACCAATTTGCTGCGTTTGCCGTTCCTTTGCTCAGTGAAGCTTGCATCTTCTGTTTTGATACGCTCGGTAATAACTGGCTTGATGCACTCGGCATTAGCTGTCTCAGTGCTCAATCCGGTTTCAACCGAATCTACTGTATTTGCCGAGTGAATCCTTTTTTGCCGATTTGCCTGCAAAGCTTCTTTTTTATCTTGCCTCAAAAGTGCAGAAGGGCCAACATGGTTGCTACATGGAGGAAGGCACTTGACGTACTCTTGCAAATCATCGTCTCCACGCTTCTTCTTGAGTGCTTCATAAGCCCGTCGATATTCTGCTGGTAATTCCTCAAGGGTAGGTGTAGTAAATTCGTTAATACTATTCCCTGTGAGCTTTGGCTTGATCTTGTCCACTTGGGCCACATATTTTTCTTTAAACTCAGCCATGCTTGGATCGGCTTGCCCCCCAATACTTTTAGGATCTTTCAGCAATGAATTGATGTTGCCGAAATTTTGCGATTGTATAGGGGGTGTATAACATGCTGCAATGATAGGTGAAGGCATGTGCATCGTTGTTGAATATTTTCTCTCGACAATTTGATCAATCGGCAACACTTCGTCTTCTTTCAAAACCCTAGCTCTTATTGCCTCATAATCAGGAACCAATCCCTTGTTGTGTTGCTCAAGGCAAATAGCACTAATCTTCTTATTTTGGGCTAAGTTTTTTAATGCAGCCAGAGCCACCTCATCTCCTGCAATATTAGGCACATATGCTCCTATAGAATCTCCATTCACTCGGCCATAACCGTGAAGGTGAGCCGAGTCATGAATATTTTTAGTTTCATACGCCACTGATGCCCATCAATATCTTTAGCACGAAACTCATAGGGTAGCATGTAAGCTCC
>JAAAWM010007869.1:0-10629 GCA_036873465.1 Thinopyrum obtusiflorum
ATGGGTATCCAGATCCCGCTGTTGGTTATTGACCGGAGAGTCGTCTCGGTCATCGGCAGGACAGCTTGGACACATTGGAGGAAGAACGCGACGTCGCCAAGGCTCGTTCCGCATTCTATCAGCAGCAGGCTCGAAGATATCAAAGCAGAGAAGTACGGGCCAAGACTTACAATGTTGGCGAACTAGTTCTACGCCTGCCGAACAAGAAAAAGGACAAGCTCAAGCCCAAATGGGAGGGCCCCTTCATTATCGATCAAGTCCTGACCGGCGGAGCGTACTGTCTACGAAATGCGTTGGACAACCGACTCGAGCCGAACCCATAGAACGCAGCCCGCCTCCGAAGATTCTATGCCTAGCGCCGGACTAAGAGTTCGTCCCCTTCCCCCGTTCAAATTTTTACACTTCAGCTGTCTTTTGTTTCTCTTTCTTCTCTTAACCCTTTAACTAAAAAGCCCTTAAGGGCATACTTGCGCATTGTTCGCATACACTCGATGTGCCATCCGCACTCATTATACATGGGGGCTTCTTTATCAGAAGCCTAATTATAAGGGCTTCATGCCTAGAACATGTGTCAAGCTTCCACATGTACCTTTTATTCACCATTATATGCATCGATATGACTTAAGTTTTGGGGGGGGGGGGGGGGGGGGGGGGGGGGGGGGGGGGGGGGGGGGGGGGGGGGGGGGGGGGGGGGGGGGGGGGGGGGGGGGGGGGGGGGGGGGGGGGGGGGGGGGGGGGGGGGGGGGGGGGGGGGGGGGGGGGGGGGGGGGGGGGGGGGGGGGGGGGGGGGGGGGGGGGGGGGGGGGGGGGGGGGGGGGGGGGGGGGGGGGGGGGGGGGGGGGGGGGGGGGGGGGGGGGGGGGGGGGGGGGGGGGGGGGGGGGGGGGGGGGGGGGGGGGGGGGGGGGGGGGGGGGGGGGGGGGGGGGGGGGGGGGGGGGGGGGGGGGGGGGGGGGGGGGGGGGGGGGGGGGGGTCTGATAAAGCACTAATGACCCCTACGCCTGGTCTCCACGCATGCCCCGGTTGTTTTTTAACCGAGAAGGTATTCGGACACACTCCGGACTCTAGGGTCCTGAGGCTGAAGCGAAAAGGTCGGCAAAGACAAACGATCTACAATCCGGCTAGAAGGCATTTCACATGTCATTTTAAAATACATTGTCACATTGACTGACTGTATTCCTCCTCAATCCCGTCTAACAGGCTGTCCAATTTACAATCCTGTTGGGAAAATTTAGCGGCCAACTCTACTTGGCCGTATACTAAACTCACAGGGATCTCCTTCCCGTCAGGCCCCATAGGTCCGACCTCAGCCATATGGTTGGGATCCACCTTCTTGTACCGCGTCTTTACTATGGCCCAGGCCTCCCTGGCACCTTGGCGTAGGCCGAAATCTTCCATAATCGGAAGCGCTGCCGCACTCCCTGAAGCTTCTCCACAAGCTCCCCAAGGCCTTCGGGTAGGGAGAGGGTTGGCCATAAAGCCTGGACGACGCCGCTCATTGCCTGCCGAACTCGTTCGAGCAGCTGCAACAGCTCGGGAAGTTAATCACCCTCGATACAGGCATCTCCTCCGCAGGACAACCTGTGAGTATACCTACAGACATATCTTGTCAATTGACTTCCTCGCCGAACTCTTCTTTTCAAAGGAGTTCGCTCAAGCACTTACTATAAATGCCGCGACGAAGCCGCTGATTCTCCTTAACGGAGCCGGACAGCTCGGCCTGAACGCCTTTCAGCTCTTCTCCAAGCTGGGCATGGGCATCTTGGAGCTTGTTCCTTTCTTGCTGCATGCTATTCAGCACCCTCTCGCCAGCCTTTAGCTGGCGCAGTAGTTCTTGCCTGTCCGGATCTTGTCCGGCAGCACCTGCAATGTCATTATTAGACTTGCGCGCACGCCGCACAACGCTTATATTTTTCAAATAATGTGTTACCAGGAGGGGTCTCTGTGTTTCCTCCTGCGGCAGCGAGTGCGGCCTCAAGTTGGGCCTTGCACTCTTGCAGCTCCTGAGATAGTTGGGTATTCTTCTCGGTAAGACCCTGCGTTTCAAATGATCCTTAAATCAGTTAACATAACTACTTTAAGTCTCGGGGGCTACTAGCATATATAACTGTTAAATTCTCTTACCTGTATGTCTTTTACATACTGCTCCGTGGCTCTGGTAAAACCATCTTGAGCAGCACGGAGGTGCGCATCCCCCGCGTTAAAGGCATTCAGCGCCTCAGGGGAGAAGCACGCGTCACGAAATACTGTCCGGCGGCGTCTATGGTTCATGGCGCTCTCCACCGCAGACTTGGTGGCGGACAGTCTGTCGGCATCCTCCGTTGGAGGAGTATCCGGCTCGCGCCCTGCACTCGCCTCCCCCTCCAAACCAGGTGCTGGAGCCTGGCTGGTAGAGGTTGGATTGGCAACCTCCACGCCCGCAGTCCGGCGGACGCTTTTTCTCCTACAAAAGTCATGAGCACTTAAACGCTTCCTTGGAACGTTGCTCCAAATAATGAACTGTGAGCTATACCTTTGCGGCGACGTTTCAGTCCGCGCCGCGCTCCTCTTCCGCCTACTGGTCCGGACTGGCCTTTGTTGGTTAGCCGTTGCGGGCTCGGCTTCCCGCCCTAAAGGCGCTTCCTGCAAAACACCATTGTATGCGAAGGTCATAAATGAGCGAGGAGGAAATAATGGTGTCGGGACTTCGGTCACAATCACCTGGGAAGCCGGGTATAGTCCGGGGTAGTCAGCCGTAATGGCGACTAAAGCATTATCCATGCTGAGCTGGTGGAACACCCCGTCGATTAGCTCCACCTTTATGTCCGGATCCTCTTCGGAGGCCGGATCCTGGGATCTCTCTGGATCCTCAGGCTGCGGAGCTGGACTTCGCATGTCCTCCACAACCCGACGCAGCTCCTGTGTCAAAAAACACAATATAAGAAACCTAAACTTTAAAGCATGGGATTGGGCACGTAAAGTGTTCGCTTACCCAACGCCGAGGGTTATTCATGGAGAACCCATTCAACGGGTTCATCTGGAGGAAGTCCTGTTGGAAATATGCCCTAGAGGCAATAATAAAAGCATTATTATTATATTTCTTTGGGGGGGGGGGGGGGGGGGGGGGGGGGGGGGGGGGGGGGGGGGGGGGGGGGGGGGGGGGGGGGGGGGGGGGGGGGGGGGGGGGGGGGGGGGGGGGGGGGGGGGGGGGGGGGGGGGGGGGGGGGGGGGGGGGGGGGGGGGGGGGGGGGGGGGGGGGGGGGGGGGGGGGGGGGGGGGGGGGGGGGGGGGGGGGGGGGGGGGGGGGGGGGGGGGGGGGGGGGGGGGGGGGGGGGGGGGGGGGGGGGGGGGGGGGGGGGGGGGGGGGGGGGGGGGGGGGGGGGGGGGGGGGGGGGGGGGGGGGGGGGGGGGGGGGGGGGGGGGGGGGGGGGGGGGGGGGGGGGGGGGGGGGGGGGGGGGGGGGGGGGGGGGGGGGGGGGGGGGGGGGGGGGGGGGGGGGGGGGGGGGGGGGGGGGGGGGGGGGGGGGGGGGGGGGGGGGGGGGGGGGGGGGGGGGGGGGGGGGGGGGGGGGGGGGGGGGGGGGGGGGGGGGGGGGGGGGGGGGGGGGGGGGGGGGGGGGGGGGGGGGGGGGGGGGGGGGGGGGGGGGGGGGGGGGGGGGGGGGGGGGGGGGGGGGGGGGGGGGGGGGGGGGGGGGGGGGGGGGGGGGGGGGGGGGGGGGGGGGGGGGGGGGGGGGGGGGGGGGGGGGGGGGGGGGGGGGGGGGGGGGGGGGGGGGGGGGGGGGGGGGGGGGGGGGGGGGGGGGGGGGGGGGGGGGGGGGGGGGGGGGGGGGGGGGGGGGGGGGGGGGGGGGGGGGGGGGGGGGGGGGGGGGGGGGGGGGGGGGGGGGGGGGGGGGGGGTATGTTGGAGCTATTATTATGACCCTAGGTGTTTTAGGGAGTCACCTAGTAATTTAGCCATGTTATGTGTTCCCAGTGTGATGATTCTGGCCTTTATTCCTGAAAGCATCTCGTGATTCCACTTAGTATGTAGGTATTCCACTTCTGGGTTTTGAACCCGAGATTCACCCCACTTACTTCATGTTGATAGTAATTGCTAGCTCCCTTAGGTTATTAGTAACCTTTGCGTTAGTCCTCGAGGTCCGTGGTATTCCCTTCTTCCAAATACTATGAACCACTTACAGTAGATGTTTGTTGGATCAAAAGATCACAACATGAGTGCTCTCGATGAGTTCTCCATTCTATATTGCGACTTTGCCAGTTCTACTTTTCTGCATGGGTTATCCAGAAGAAACCTGTTGAACTTGATTCGACATACTAATCCATGCATCCACAACCCAGAAAATGATATGTTCTTTTGAGTTGTCCCTCTTAATTGTCTTCTGACCATCGTCTATCAATTGATAGACAGGAGTAGTTGTGCACTCGAGCTTATCGATGCTTATTATTCTTGTGGTCCGTCAAGCCATTCTATTCCAGAATGACTAGGAGAAACAAACTCCAGTACCTCATCCACATCCAGGATTGGGTCAAAGTAGTTGTACCTCGCAGATCAAAATGCCAACCCAGCTTTTGATCTGTTCTACCTGAAGTATTACCCACTTTACATTAGGAATATCATGAGGATTGCATCTTCTCCTATGGGTTCTTGACGTAGTGATACTTCTTGCCATCGTTATTCATTTCTCGGTTCCGTGTTGCCGCAACCGGAGTGCCGACAAGTGAATCGTGATCTGTGAAATCAATACTCCTAGCAACCTTGTTGCTTGGTAGTAAATGGACACTACTCTCATTCTTACTGTATTGGTTATTAAATCATCACCCTAAGATTGATCGTGCTATCTAGTCCTTATCTCTGGTGCACTCCTCGACCAATGAGTTAGGATTGTGTCAATCCCTCGCTTCTTTGATCATATCATCTTGCCCTGAAAAGCAAGGTCGTTCTCGAGCTTAGTAACATATCGGTGGTTCGTGATTTTCCGAAGATCTTCTCAGAAGTATTACCTGGTTGTCACCTGACCGCTATGTTGAGTTCGTGATTAAATGGGTTTTCTTATAAATCACCCCTTCTCCAAGAATCTGTGTTGGATACCCTGAGCTAGTTGTTAAGCTAAACAACAACTTGGAGAGTTGGAAGATAAAAGCTTGTCCGACTTAGCTCATCCCGAAGGGATATCTTTGTGTGTGTGTTGCAGAAAGATGATATCTTCACCAATTGGTCCTCGTGATCAGTTGTTGGATCTATTGCCTTGTCAAAACTTTGACTTGAGTATGGGCCATCGTAAAGTCAAATCAGAACCAACGATGTTCTTAATGTTGTCTTACTTGTGGTTGATCCCCCAAGCATACACCATTATATCCTTTGGTCTCACCAATACTATCACTTGTTCTCATAATTATGGAATTCCATTTTTATGGAAGCTAGGATGAATTGTGGTTGAGCCCATCGACAACATCCTTGTTTTCTTCATAATTTTGTTGAACATTAAGCTAGTGTTGGAAACTTTTGAAAGCATTTGTTCATGCTAGCTCATGAAGCATATGTTCGGATGTAAGAAGTGACTTCCTCTAGTTCATGTGCATTTGATGCAAGTTGCCGCCGTGGATTCGAGAAAGTCAATGTTGCCTCCTCTAGAATCATCCCAAGTCAGTCATGCATGTGCGAAGTATGCTATGGTTTGACAGGCTCGCTACCTCCATCCCACATGTATCCCCTAGTACACCAAGCCACTGATTGATTTGTTCAAGGAGAAGAAGTTCCTTCTTAAGAGCAAGACTTATGCAAGGACTTCGATATCCTCGATGATGGTTCCCCCTCTGAACTCGGTAGTGTTTAGTTATAAGACTACTACTTGGTCATGCTTGCTTGAGGCAGCGTGTTCGCATGTTTGTAGCAGAACCGGCTCATGTTTTGGAGCTTGCTATCATAGTTCATCCCCGAGAATCTCGCAACGTTAGTATGTTCTCAATTGAACCAGAACCTTGATATGATATTGTTAAGTGACTATGCAAATCCTTGTGAATGTCTCAAATCTTTTCTGAGCATTTACAGCCGTTATGCTATCCGAGTCATCCCATGTTTCTGAATAGTCTGATGCGTTTGCAAATCCTTTCTTTCCGTTCCCAATGTCCTTTATGGTCAGAATAAGCACACTAACCGGTGCGTTGAGGTAATTTATTGCCTTGACATATGGGGGGGGGGGGGGGGGGGGGGGGGGGGGGGGGGGGGGGGGGGGGGGGGGGGGGGGGGGGGGGGGGGGGGGGGGGGGGGGGGGGGGGGGGGGGGGGGGGGGGGGGGGGGGGGGGGGGGGGGGGGGGGGGGGGGGGGGGGGGGGGGGGGGGGGGGGGGGGGGGGGGGGGGGGGGGGGGGGGGGGGGGGGGGGGGGGGGGGGGGGGGGGGGGGGGGGGGGGGGGGGGGGGGGGGGGGGGGGGGGGGGGGGGGGGGGGGGGGGGGGGGGGGGGGGGGGGGGGGGGGGGGGGGGGGGGGGGGGGGGGGGGGGGGGGGGGGGGGGGGGGGGGGGGGGGGGGGGGGGGGGGGGGGGGGGGGGGGGGGGGGGGGGGGGGGGGGGGGGGGGGGGGGGGGGGGGGGGGGGGGGGGGGGGGGGGGGGGGGGGGGGGGGGGGGGGGGGGGGGGGGGGGGGGGGGGGGGGGGGGGGGGGGGGGGGGGGGGGGGGGGGGGGGGGGGGGGGGGGGGGGGGGGGGGGGGGGGGGGGGGGGGGGGGGGGGGGGGGGGGGGGGGGGGGGGGGGGGGGGGGGGGGGGGGGGGGGGGGGGGGGGGGGGGGGGGGGGGGGGGGGGGGGGGGGGGGGGGGGGGGGGGGGGGGGGGGGGGGGGGGGGGGGGGGGGGGGGGGGGGGGGGGGGGGGGGGGGGGGGGGGGGGGGGGGGGGGGGGGGGGGGGGGGGGGGGGGGGGGGGGGGGGGGGGGGGGGGGGGGGGGGGGGGGGGGGGGGGGGGGGGGGGGGGGGGGGGGGGGGGGGGGGGGGGGGGGGGGGGGGGGGGGGGGGGGGGGGGGGGGGGGGGGGGGGGGGGGGGGGGGGGGGGGGGGGGGGGGGGGGGGGGGGGGGGGGGGGGGGGGGGGGGGGGGGGGGGGGGGGGGGGGGGGGGGGGGGGGGGGGGGGGGGGGGGGGGGGGGGGGGGGGGGGGGGGGGGGGGGGGGGGGGGGGGGGGGGGGGGGGGGGGGGGGGGGGGGGGGGGGGGGGGGGGGGGGGGGGGGGGGGGGGGGGGGGGGGGGGGGGGGGGGGGGGGGGGGGGGGGGGGGGGGGGGGGGGGGGGGGGGGGGGGGGGGGGGGGGGGGGGCTCATTTGATGAGATTTAAATGTTGGTTATTTTTAGAGGTCTTCTGAGGCTTTGAAAATTCCTCAATTCAAATTTAATTTGAATTAAAACATGATGCTCACATGAGGGTCTAGCCTAGTGCATAACAGGACCAGGGATGTGACAACTCACCCCCACTAAACAAAAATCTCGTCCCGAGATTCAAGCATAGGGGAGGGTGAAGGGGGAACGCAAACTAGCACAATCTTCACGATCCAGGTTGCACTTCAAATGAACGTTGATTCGTTCACCATCATTGTCTCGAAGTCTTGCTCTAAGAACTCCAACTATCATGACAACGAGAGGAAGGAAAAACCCCAAAAGAGTCGTTCTTCTCGAAGGTCGAACAACTCAGGATTAACTCACGGAATGAGACATAGCAACATCTCTTGAGCTGAGAGACGAAGCACACATCCATGGGAATGGGGTGAAGCAGATGACGAAGGTTCACTAGGTAGACAACAATTTCACTCTTAAGAAGGTGGTAATCGGTTGTCAACGCAGCAAGGAGTTGGGTTGCCATGATACCATATCGAGACACCTGACGGATGGTGACTCGTAGATATATATCCCCCGTAAGTGGCAAAAAGAATTACCTTTGATATAGAGATCATTGAGACTCTCCATATCAGCCTAGGGCAAATCACAATCGATCATTTGGAGGAGTTCGGTGGAATGACATTCCGGGCCAGAATGGATGATGTGGATTACCTTGTTGAAGACAACACAAGGGATGATTTTAGTAACTGGGGGGGAAGCTCAACAATAGAGAGTGAGTCCACTGTTTTGAAAAGTTATAGCATAACCGAGGAAACTGAGAGCATCCCAGTTAGTGTCGATGATAACACCTAGCGCTTGTGCGTGCTCTCGCCCAAAAATAAATAATTCTGTGATTCCAAAAATATTGGTTTGAATTTTACCTGGGGGGGGGGGGGGGGGGGGGGGGGGGGGGGGGGGGGGGGGGGGGGGGGGGGGGGGGGGGGGGGGGGGGGGGGGGGGGGGGGGGGGGGGGGGGGGGGGGGGGGGGGGGGGGGGGGGGGGGGGGGGGGGGGGGGGGGGGGGGGGGGGGGGGGGGGGGGGGGGGGGGGGGGGGGGGGGGGGGGTTGATGTGCTAGTGTATCCCATTCATTGAAATGGTTTGGTATCTAGAACATCAAGTAAAGGTCGGACTTCGGGAACACAAAGATCCATAGGGGCAACTAGGGAGTAAATCCTACGAAATCCCTATGGGGAGGTGGCCAATTCCATCAAATAAGATACTATAATAATAGGTCTACCGGATGGGTGTGTTGGCCACGACATCCACCTTACCGGTTATCGAGAGACCAATATTATAGTTCTTGGGAAATGTTCCAACCCATCATATCTGCCTAAGATTCAGATCTGGTTGGTGTCAGGATATTCCAGACTCATCGAGTCTAGGAAGAAAAATGAAAGTTTGCAACACAAATCGACGAGATGACGTTGCGAGATTCTCGGGAGATGAACTACGATAGCAAGCTCCAAAACATGAGCTGGTTCTGCTACAAACATGTGAACATGTTGTCCAAGACAAGCATGACCACAAAGTAGTCTTATAATAAAACACTACCGAATTCAGGAGGGGAACCATCATCGAGGATATCGAAGTCCTTGCATAAGGTATACTCTTAAGAAGGAACTTCTTCTCCTTGAACAATTCAATCAGTGGCTTGGTGTGCTAGGGACACATATAGATTGAAGGTTGCAAGTCTTCAAACCACAGAATTCTTCGCACGTGTGCATGACTGATTTGGAATGATTCCAAGAAAACAACATTGACTTTCTCGAATCCACGGCGGCAACTTGCATCAGATGCACATGAATTAAAGGAAGTCACTACCTTCATCCAAACATATGCTTCATGAGCTAGCATGAACAAATGCTTTCAAAAATTTCCAACACTAGCTTAATGTTCAACAAAATTATGGAGGAGATAAGGATGTTGTCAATGGGCTCAACAACAATTCATCTAGGTTTCCTTTTAAAAGGAATTCCATAGTTAAGTGAACACGGTGATAGCATTGGTCAGACCAAAGATATAATGGTGTATGCTCGAGGAATCAACCACGAGTAAGACAACATTACGAATATCGTTGGTTCTGATTTGATTTGACGATAGCCCACACTCAAATCAAAGGATTGATAAGACAATAGATCCAGCAACTGATCACAGGGACCAATCGATGAAGATATCATCTTTCTTCAACACACACTACACAAGAATATCCCTTTGGAACGAACTAAGTCAGGCAAGCTTTTATCTTCCAACTCTCCAAGTCGTTGTCTAACTTAACCAACTAGCTCAGGGATATCCAACACAGATTCTTGGAGAAGGATGGTTCACAAAAAACCAACTTGATCACGAGCTCAACATAGCGGTCAGGTGACAACCTGGTAATACTTCTGAGAAGATATTCAGAGAATCACGAGCCACCGGTATGTTACTAAGCTCGAGAACAATCTTGCTTTTCAGGGCAAGACGATATGATCAATAGAGCAAGAATTTGAAATAATCCTAACTCATCGATCGAGGAGTGAACCAGGAGAATGGACGGGGGGGGGGGGGGGGGGGGGGGGGGGGGGGGGGGGGGGGGGGGGGGGGGGGGGGGGGGGGGGGGGGGGGGGGGGGGGGGGGGGGGGGGGGGGGGGGGGGGGGGGGGGGGGGGGGGGGGGGGGGGGGGGGGGGGGGGGGGGGGGGGGGGGGGGGGGGGGGGGGGGGGGGGGGGGGGGGGGGGGGGGGGTGCGGGGATTAAGAACTAGGCTATCTCTTCTTTCTATTAGGATCACGTGTTACCAATCCGTAGACCTATAGAATTGTTGGACTTAAGCCTCGTTTCAGTTCCTATTACTTCCGTATGTTAAATTGTTGATCTCGAAACCTTGATATTGTGCCTTTGAGTGGTTATGCCACCATTTTTGTGAATGTCTCAAATCTTTTCTGAGCATTTACAGCCGTTATGCTGTCCGAGTCACCCCACGTTTCTGAATAGTCTGAAGCATTTGCAAAATTCCTTCCTCCCATTCCGATGTTCCTTTGGGCCAGATTAACCACACTAATCGGTGAGTTGAGGTAAATTATTGCCTTGACATATATGTTGGAGCTATTATTATGACCCTAGGTGTTTTAGGGAGTCACCTAGTAATCTAGCAATGTTTTGTGTCCCAGTGTGATGATTCTGGCTTTTATTCTCGAAAGCATCCCGTGATGCCACTTAGTAGTAGGTATTCTACTCCTTGGGCTTTGAACCCGAGATTCACTCTACTTACTTCATGTTGATAGTGTTTGCTAGTTCCTTTAGGATATTAGTAACCTTTGCGA